>BMAW01020329.1:29703-48344 GCA_019974015.1 Nephila pilipes
TATATATATATACTAATTTGCAAAACTAAGAAAATTCGTAAGATGTGTCAAACTTCTGAGAACTTAATGGTCAGATTTTAATTAAATTTGGTATGAATATACATTTTTACTGAGAAAGAGATACATGATTAAAAAATCATTTTATGTAAGGACGATTATCACTGAATTTTATGGATCAGGGATGTGCAAATTCTCCGTTGTATTACTGAACTGAAAGTGAATTTAATATGGACAATGGTCCCCCTTTCAAAACCAGTCGCATAGTGTAACAACGTACTGGACAAGATACAGTTGAGGAGTCCCTGTGGCAGTCCATCCTTCTCCTGCTATAAAGTCCTTGTTAGTTGCAGGATTATTATCGATAAATTGCAGGATACATTTACTCTCCCAAGAGCGTCTCAGACATGTTCTATAGAGTTAAGGTCAAGAGATCAGGATGCCCAATTCATGTGACAAATATCTTCACTTTCAAAGTAATCAACGACCATCTGATTCGTTTGTGGACGATAGTTGTTATCCATTACCAGGGATTCTGGAGTAACAGCACCTCTGAAAAGTCGAGCACCGGGTTCTCTTTTCGATAACTCATAGCAATCAGGGATCATTTGTCAAACATATGCAGAGGTGTGATGTCTTCGAACATAATGTAGGAAACATTTTTCCTGATGAGGGATGAATGTTATTTTTCTTTCTCCAGATACGAGTACTCCGAGAATCAGTGCTCAGGCTGAATATCCTAAAAAAAGAGCGGTGCTGCACTGAAGTCTGGTAGATGCATGTTTTCTGCACCATGCTAAACGCGCTCTTTTATGTGCTACAACGAAAGCAACGCAAACACTGTGTCTCCTGGCGTTCCACTCTTTCTTATGAAGATTTCAGGCAACTGTAGACTGTGAAACTCAGGGTCTGGTGATACAATACAGCTCACGTGAGAAATTACCAAAGATGATAGTACCAATTAATGATGCTCATTCGTCATTGAGGATTTTGATCAATCCTTCTCGATATGGATCCAGAGTACTGAAATTGTTTCCTCAAATTGCAGACGACAATGAGCTTTTATGTAGCCAGCAAGCCTCAAATTTCCCGCAATTTTTCATCTCATATATAAGCTTCTCATTTTATCTGATATTATAAAAAATTTACCTATCTCTTAAGAGAAACGCGGTGAAGGAGTACAATTCAACAAATCACTGATAACTCTCCGTGCACTTATAACCCTTACACAATCAGAGCTCTGCAAACACGCTTACATATTCGAATGAATATTTGCATAATTTTTTGGTGGCAGAACTATTGCCTTTGGCCCAATGTCTTTCTGCAAACATAGACATAATTTGAAAATTCTCTCAATTCTATCAACATCTGTCGTGATCCAGTATGCACTTTACCTGTCCAATTCTTATAGGTATAGCTATCGAATCATGATTATATTGAATCGGGATATCGTCCCCGTACGATTAAGAGAATAAATGTCAAATATTGTGTATAATATCCATCGATTTCACTTCCACACAGATCCTTATAAACCATTATATTAATGATATCCATTTCTAGTAAATAAAAGATTCATTGAATTTAAAATATGATTTATCTGGGTGAACATAAACACAAAATGCATTTACTCAAGAAATATGTGATGTTGCCTGTTGAAGACCTGGCGGCATTCTGCCTCTCGTTCTCTATAGTAACAATGGCTACGACCTTCTTGTGTAGCGTTATCTAGTAGCATTACAGTAACCGCATTCCAATATTATTGCTAATGGCATTCAGTGGGGTTTACTGCCCTAGAGCTTCATGTTATATTGGATTCTTAAGAAATATTGTTGTTAGAGAACAAGATTATTCATTAAAATTATATTATACACACACACACAAACATATATAAAAATATATAATTATGCCAGACTCAGAAACCGAGGCACTTCGTAACTTTTGAATCTTGGCAAAGCTGACTCCAGGGCTGGCATCCGACTCGCCATATTCTGGTTTCAATAACGCAGAACTTTGGCATATTTAACATACCTTAGGAGTTTCGCACGACGATCCTTGATTGGAGTTATTACCCAAACGTATGATCCATTTCTTACGAGCCCATAAATTTATCAACCAATCTACTGAAATTCTGCAGGGATGTAAAAAATTCAAGTTTGAGATCAAACAAAGTTTAACTTTTAAGATACATCTTTATTGCAAATATTATATATTTTATCATATATTTCCATTTGCCTAAATGAAAATAGTAATTCGAATTACTAATATTTTATTTACAAGTTCATTGATATCTGAATAAAATGACCAAAGATAGAGAAAGTCAAAATATGACAGACCTATGAACATTTTTTACCTATGAACATTTAAAAAAAATGAGTTCATATTACATCAAAGAACGAAAGAAAAGCTCTGAAATATTAGAAAAGATAAATCTTGTTACTATAAATGTTTAAATTCTTCGATTTTGGAGCACATTAGGAATTTCAGTTAACTGTATGAAAATAATACAAATGATTTTTTTTAATTACTTTTTGATTTAAAAAATATTTTAAAAAAATGATTAATTAATTATTAGCAGGAGACTGCGAAAACAATAGAGCTTTCTTTACTAGAAAAAAATTATTTTCAATGTCTATTACATTTATGACGATTATATATATTTTCTGGACAAAAATCAGATGTATTCTCGTAAATATTTGTTAATCAAACGCTTTAGGAAAATCAAGTTTCTTTGAAAGATACTTTTGCAGTTCTTGTAAATAATTAAATTTAATTAGAAATACCTAATTTTAATGAGAGTTCTCATTAGTTAAGTAAATATTGAAAAAAAGCATCGATTGCACAAATCTCTGCTTCTTTTTTAAAAGAAGAATTCCTAGAATCTCGAGTGAGTGTGAGTAAAAAAGGCAAAACAATCAGACGTCAAAGAACATTGCTACGTAGGAATAAATAAAATAAAATAAAATTTAAGTGCTACAAAATTTACTGAAATGTTTATCTTGTTTGAAAGGAAAACATCTTAGTAACTTAAATTAAGGTTACTATTACAGGATGTAAGTTTCTAAGCGAATGTCGCAGTAAATAAACAAACAAACAAGCGACCATCAGTCAAGTCAACATGTAAAAGCACTTAAAATTCACAAAACTTTAAAATAAAAATATTCTTGCTTTGTATAAAAGTGTTCTAATAATGAGATTCGATCTGTTTAAATCAGATGAAGAATCAAATAAATAACTAAAATTTATTCAAAGATTAGATCTACAAAAATACAGAGAACTGTTTTGCAAATGAAAGGAAGCTCGGATTCTTCTGTTTATTGTTTTATTTTTAGGAATATTTATAGAGAAAATTATTTATTAGTACTAGAAATATTTAAAAGTTAAACAAATTGTTTCAGCATAACGAAATGTGAAAAATATAATTGCACAAAAAATTGCTCATGCTCTTGTATTGCTATGTTTGTATAAGTAGTTTCGTTAAATCAGATCTTCTTGCATATGGCAAAAAATATGCAAGAAGAGAAAAAAGAAACTTAATGTAAGATTATGTGAAAAATAAACAATTACCGTGTCTCTGATTGAACACTTTTGAAACATTTCCTTGCTAGCAATAGAAAAAAATGTTTTGAACATTTCTTTCCTTTTCCAACACACATGTATAATTCTAGTGTTCAATTTTTTCACGATACAGGAACTTAATTTTTATCTCTGTAATTTAGATATTTAGTAAAATATATGTTGTAGTATTGTTATCAGAATCAGTTGAGAAGGGGAAATTGTTATATAAATACTTAAATTTACCTTCAAAAAGTCGAATTTTTAAAAACCTTATTTATTTTAGCAATGCCTCACTTGCGCAATTAGTCATACAAATAAACATTATTCAATGTTAATGGATAAGTCCAATTTAGTAAATGCGTTTCATTTTATGTATACTTACTGCAAAATTTTACGCTGTTACATTTTCTTAAGAAAAAGTTTTGTTCCAACTCGATATAAAAGGTATGTATAAACGTTCCTTATTAGAGTTTTGTAAATGTGTAGCTTTATGGAATTACAATGTGAGAAAGATAATCTTGGAAGTATTTTCAATACATTTTGCGATATAAAATAATAATAATTTTAATATTAACAATTATTTGTTCACATATTCGAATATCGAGATCAAAACTGATCTGATGGTCATGAACCTCATATATTTGAATAGCTGTGCTACATTTATAAAGACAACAGCTAAGCAGATACTCCATTCATTAAGCTTTTACACAAATTGAAGACTTTAAGATTCAGTTATATGCAACGCACAGCAAACACCATTATCTCTCACGAGGGTATTTGGTGGAATCAGGGCACGGTCTGTTTGGGTCTCAAAGCTTCCAAACATCACCGGTGGTCGTGGTAGCCTAGTGGTCATGATTACAGACTCGCGGCAGGTGTTTTTTTTTCTTCTTCAAGTCGTAGGTTCGAGCTCTGATGCCGCAAAAGCCCGAAGACGTTAAATCTCGCTAATGATCCAAATCATCCCTTTGGAGTAGTGTGGAAGAGTTTTTGGAGGGAGTTACCAGCTCAGGTGTCGTACTTTACCGTAGTTCAAAATTACGAGGCTCTGTCATGACTCTCGTGTTGTACATGGAATTTGGATGGCTGCTATTTGTTAGAAGTAATCACACAAAGAGATCGCGTGAATTTCTTATATCATAAAACGATTTCTGAATGAAGGACATTGATCGACCCCACCCTTTAACAATATCTTCACCTTGTATATATCTATATATGCTTAAGTATAAAAGATAATAAAGAATGTAACGCAAGCATTTTAGCTATACTGAAGCAGAATAAAAATCTTGAAAAAGTGATTAGAAAAAAATTACAATCTGAATAAGAATATTATATAAAGAATATCTGACAATGATACAATTATGCATGAAACATAAATATAGGAATTAGAAATAATGAATATGTATTAAGTGTATGAATTAATTTATGCATTTTGTGAGCTATATATATAAGCAATGATGAATGAATTAAAAGTAATCCGTAATATTTGTATTATTTTATAACGTTTGAAATATTACAACAATATGTATTGTATTAATTATAAAAAAATATATAATATTTGGATTATAAAAATATTAGGTATTAATTTAAAATTACTTGTAATGCATTAAATACAAAAATTTGTATATAAAGAAGTATGTAAAGTAAAAATATTATAAATGTTTCATTTTAATAATGCAAGAATAAAAGTAAATATTTTAAATAAAAACACAGTACATAAGTGCATTTAATGCCAAGGAAATAACAGACGATTTTTCTTTGAGACAAAACAAGCTATTGTCGTTTGGTTTAATATAAGCATTAAGCTGTAATACAGTATTTTTTATGACAAATGCTCAATTTATAGTTTTAAGTAATAAGCAATCGTATTACTTAACGCTTACTACTTTTTGAATTTTTTACTAATATTTTACTAATTAATTATTAAATAAATTTATCTTATACATTTGAAAGTGAGGGTAATAAACGATCTAACTAAGTATAATGTTTCTAAAAGTAATGATTTTTTAGATTTTTTTTCTTAACCGTACTCTCGTCTAAGAATATTTACTATAAGGAATTATTAGCTAAATGTAGGGATATTTTTACGTATAAAATTATAAACTGTAAACATTTAAAACACAAAATCTACGCATACATTTAACATGCAAATAACTGTAAAAAAAGAAAATTATTTGAGAGCACTCCTTTGTAAAATTAAAATTTATGGAATTTACATTTATTTAATTAAAACACATTTATCAATAAAGTTAGGAACAACTATAATATCAACTATAGATAATCAAAGGGGAATCCACCATATAGGGACAACTATAGATAATCAAAGTAACTAATAAACAAAATAGTAATGCATAAAGCAATTTAGATAAAATATATTTTATTATATTCAAATCCTTAATAAGGGAGACTTTGTTTTGTGAATTTCATTTTTTAGGCAAAAAAGATTTTTATCCCCCCCCAAAGCATTGTAAAGAAATATTAATGCATGTTGTATTTTTTTTATAAAACCTTCTATGAAATCAACACATGTTCTTAAAAATTTCACCATCCTAAATTTTTCTGGAATCTTTTTTTTAATAAACCAAGTGTAATATATTCTGACTTTTTTTTTTAAACTTTCCCAAACATTTTCAGCCTTTTATTATACCTTAGCAAATTCAACAATAGTTTCAACAGTTGTTTCTGAACAATATTATACTCAGCCTAAATCCCCTCATTTTCAACTATTTGACTACGTCGAATTGTAATATCACAGCTCAAATTTCAGTTAAAGAAAGAAGGAAAAAAAATTGGCTCTACAAACTGTATATATTTTACTTTAATCTTCCAATTTGTCTTCTCAAAACTTTCCCTCTTCCAACAAAAATTCAAATTCACCAAAAAAATAAGTCTGATTCATACCTAATTTCACTAAAACCTGCAGCAAGTCAAATGATCCGTAGACTCTAACGATAACAAACCGTCAGCTATCATGCCTCTTGATGACAGTTATTTTTCATATCGAAGGGGGAATTCTCCAGGGACGGGAAGGAATCCCTAATATTCTCCTCCACCCATCTTGCTATCGTTCGTCATAATTTCTGGGAGTGATGCCTGAGAAAAAAAATTTGGATAAAAAAAAGCTCCTGAATCCAACAGCTGGGAGGACCCTCACGTTCTGAATAAAACGCTTCTACTTCCCCAAAAATCACCAGAAGTCAAATCCAATTGAATTTTGCCTAAGTACATTCCAGTTTTTCCCATACTAGAGCAGAAGAGGGTGTTTTCCTTTCCACTTTTTTTCCTGTTTTCCGTGAGCCCCTTAAGGGGATCTCTTTTGGAGGAGGGAGGGTGAAAGGGAAGATAGAATCGCTCCCCCTGGTTTTTAGAGCTTTTCGTTTGAGGATGGGGGTGGGAAGATATTGGAAGTTGTGGTCGCTTCGAGTTGGTATGGCCATTTCTTTAAAAGAGGATGGTGTATTGAAGTGTGTTGTTTCAGCGGTTTGATGAAAAGTGAGTGTTTTCACTGCTGCAGGGGGAATATTAAAGTGACCGGTTGGTATCGGCGGAAACGGGATTTGTCCCTTTTCCCCAAAGATAAGCCTAAAAGAGGGACGATTTGAGAATCATCCTTAGGATTTTTAGCTTGCCAAGGGGGATGATCAAATGATATGATCGTATGGTCAGCAAAAAAGATTTATAAAACGGTGACGAATACGTAAATATTGATCTTATTTATATTAGAAAATTATACATGAATAACAGCTTTTATATTCCCATAGATTTGTTTTCTTATGATAATGACTGAGAGAAAGAATTCTTAACCATTGTTACTCCTTTTATAGACATTTTCTCGATTGAGATTGAGAGAATCGATATTTTTCCTGGATTCCCCGCTTATCCATTTATTCGTCTATCTTTTCATATCTCTGCATAATGTGTGTGTAATAAATTAAGTAGGAAGCATGTTAATTCGTATGAAATAATTATTGACTAAAATTGTATTTCTATTAATACATACACATGTCTTTATTTCTTAAGACCCTAAATAAAAATACATTAGCAATATCTTAAGTAATTATTATGATTATGAAAAAAAACATAAAATAATGTAAATATGAAAAAACACAAAATGATGTATCATAAATAATAAATGATTTTAAGTAATGTTCTAAGAAACAAATGTTATAATACACTCGAGAATTTTTCTTAGAATCCTAATTAATTATTTATAAACTATGTATTAAACTCCTCCGATCCAAGGTCGACTATGAACCATACATTTTAAAATAATTTGTATCAATCGGTTCTAAATACATTAAAAAGCACTGAAAAAATGTTAAAAAAAATTATTTTTATTTTTATTTTTGAGAAATTAAGTGTCTCCTGGTGGAGACATTCGGATAAAATAAAATCATAATGTTAATTTAAATATTTATTTAATATTAATTTAATGAGTAATTCGTAATAATTAGCATAATGAGCATAATGTAAAATTTGAATCAAAAAATATTCTTGTCCGAATTGTTTGCAGAAGATTCCTAATTTCAAAAATTTATCCTTCGATTTTTTCTCTTTCTCTTTATATAATACTATTAAATAATTTCTCAATTTTAAATTGTTTCTTAATGAAAACTCAAGACTTTCAAGGAATGTTGTCTGCGAGTGCGGGAGTTTTACAGTTTTTTCTGCCCAATACATTCGAATTCTGGAAAAATTTAAATTAGACATAATTTTAGTGAACACTAACTATGTTTCATTTCATTTTTTCACAGATACCGATACTTTCCTGTATCTTTTAAATACCTACATTTTGTGAATTCAATTAGCAATTAAAGAACATCATTTCGAGCTGAAATAAATTCCATAATTATAGTTTCAAATCGAGTGATTTTGATAACCATTGACCCAAAGTCTCGCAAAAGCTAAACAGCTTTCTGAATCAGAAGTTGGAAGATTTGAGTAAGAAATTAATAATGTTACACATAGACAGCAAGTTTAGGGAATTAAATAACGTGTTTAATGACTTTTTATTACACAAATAATAAAAATATGAACACTTAGAGATGCGCAAGCATATAATTTTCTTTCTCTTGGAAAACACCATTTTAATTTTACCTTATAAAAGCTACGAATGCAAAATGTTCATTAAAAATCATTTCTTTTTCAGTACTACCATCTATTAACAAGAAAATTAACTAATTCCGGGTACCAATAACGCCTTTTATTTAACATAAAGGCATTTTTTGAAAATGTTGTTTAGTGCCTCATACAGACGACGCTGGGACTAAGGAGGTTAAGTAATAAATTTTGATAATATATAAATGATGTTAAAATGATTAATGATAATTATAAATATTTGATATCATAAATTATAAATAGTAAATACATTTGATATTAAAATAATTTAAAATAATATTAGTTTTATTGAAGAATTATATCTAAGAAGGCTTATATAGAAGGCTGTTAGTCTTCTATGTAAGAACCACAGATTGATATATAGTAATCTTGTTCGTATAAATACGATTTACTTTAATTAATGTGTGTCATACACATTAATAGAAGTAGAAAATTCAACACTTAATTGGTTTACTGAAAATTAAAAAATTACCTTGAGTTTTTATCATTCAAACTCCTGAATTCTTTTAAGAATTTCGAAAATAATTTCAAGGAATCCATGGAATACTGGATAACCTTCTAAGACTTCATTGGGAGTCAAATCATTAAGAAACAATAATACACTGGTGTTCAAAATTAAGAAAACTTTTCGATTTCATTGATTACCTCTAGAACTACTGGACAGATTTTAATGAAATTTAGTTTGCATATAGTGTTGATATAATACAATAAATAAATACTCATCCAACAATTATGATACAAACGAATGATTATGCGTAACACTTTTCGGAGTTGCAAGATAGGAAACAGCAGTTGCAAAATAGAACAAAAAAATGAGTTAATAGGGGGTATAGTTCCCTCTTACAGATATACAGGCCTTGTGCCCTTATTTTATGCTGGAAATATGAGAATTCATGAGTTCCTGTGGCAATTGGTCCCAATCGTTCAACAAAACGATTTTCAGCTCTTGGGGGAATGTGGTAGACTTTGTTCTCGGAGAAGAGTGGTGAATTGCAATTGCCTTCCCTAGAGTGTTCCTGGCATGATCTATAGGATTGTGATCTGGAGATCTGGTTGGCCAATCCATGCGGCGAATATCCTCACTTTCCAGAAATTCGACGACTAGATGAGCTCTTTAAGGCCTCGCGTTGTCATCCACTAAAAAGAAATCTGTATGATCTCTGATCCGTTTTAAGCGGACTCTCCTGTTCGCAGTACTAAGAATGTCGCAAACATCAGGTCTTCTTGCAAACAGTCCTCTCTCATGAAGTCTTCTGGAAACAGTCGCCCTTGAAACTCCATTTCCTGAGACCGCACACAACTTATGAGAGACCTTAAAAGTTGTAGCATCCCTGTTACGCTTCGTTATAATGGACAAATGACGATCTTCTCTGGCCGTCGTGACTTTTAGACGATCTTTATCAGTCTTTCTCACGACGAATAAGGTATCCTGAAAATGGTTCCATAAGTTGGACACGACGCTGGGCGTTAAATCGAATTTTCTACAAATCTGGATTTGAGACTCTGGTCTGCTTCTAACACATATACCCAATTCACCATCTCATTCCATCATATAAACGTTGGTCGTTACACATTTTTACTGTTTGAATTTTATTTCAAGCGATTGATGCAAAAAACATGAAATTCGGCGAAATGTGCTAGCGAACGAAATGCTGATATTGGCTCGTGCGCTTATAAATCCTGTTTTTCGACTCGTTCCACCCCCATACGCTTATACGCCTACGTATTCGACGTACAAGATTTGCATCATTGTTTTGAAGTAGTATTTTTACATTTCGTTCAATTATTTTTATGAAATTTAACAAAATATGCAAATTCTCTTAATTTTGAACATCGGTGAATATTTTCATCATTATAACTATTACCTCCTGAGAAGTAACATACAATCATATTTCCTGATTTCGATATCAAGATTCCATACATTAGAAAGTAGGAGAAGAATTATTTGGCTCACATTGCTTTTATCTTATATATCCAGAGCTATTTTATTAGATATTTTAAATCTGAGTAAGGAATTTCTAATCTTTTGTTGTTCTAATCAAACGTTCTTTTTATTTGTGTTGTATTTAGTGAGATAAAATACACGTAATTAAAGGAGTAGTGGTCAAACTTCTTACCACTATGATATTTCTGCAGATTTTAGTAACTTTATAGTACATTTTTAAAGGAAATTTAAAAATTAATTCATAATAAACAAAATATTTGACTTCGTCGCTATTTGTAAATACTACTCTAATTGCGCACGCGTGTTTAATTAATATAGAATTGCATTTGTTTCCCTTTGGAATACTCCTTATTATGATAACATTACAGTCATCAACTATCATATCTATTTAGAGTAAGATTAAAGAAAGAATTAACGGATAAAATACTAATTTTTTTACGTATATTCAACATTGTTCTACTTATACATTTACCAATAAAATTTATATTTGATAAAAAGAAAAAGATGTATTTTGTGAAACACAGATCAGGTTATAGGCACGGAATGTTTCGCTTTTAATTATTTATATTTTGAATTGCTTTTTTGCTATTTCTTTTAACAGTGCTATGAAAATGTAAGTCAAACTCCAATTAGATCTTATTTTAGAATTTAGTATGCGTATAATTGTAACAGAAATGTATTTCATCTCGCCTTTCTATGAATCTTAATACAGTTAGAGATTGTTAGATTCTCAAATAAAAATATTCAAAAAAATTGATTTCAAGTTTTCGGAATTAATATAATATGTTAACAGAATAAAGGTATAAAATAAATATTAAAATAAAATAACAATATAAAATAATGTAATACGTAGGTAAATATCTGAATTAATTTAGCATCTATAAATTAATCAGCAGTTTTTGTATGTAGTATGCATTATATACCTCTAACAAGGCGGCTATTTAATAAGAGTTCTCCTCATCAAAAGACATTGAAATAATAGTGATTTTAATAAATCAGTTTTATTTAATTTAATGAATTTTCGAGCTGTTCATTTATTTTTCTTCCGTAAAAGGGCAAGAAAACATTATTTTATTTTGAAATCTGGCTTAGAAATGAATATTTATTTAAATGCTTTTAACTCAGAATCTAAGAAATGTGTTTATTTTTTTAACTTTCTCGTATTCTAAGAGGATATTTAAATAAGAATTAATATATATATATATATATATATATTGTTGTTGTTGTTAGCTTCTATGTCTTAACACTTTAAACTGTAAGTATAAAGCAAAGTTACATCCTTTCATCCTTTTACAGTATTATTTTTCAGATGCTTGAAAGCTTTTATTGAATATTCTTCTTTTTTTTTCTTTTAGCATTACTATACGAACCAAGCTGTATGAAACATGTTTCCTGCACAAGCCAGTTGGAAAGAATTATATAACATATTCTCTGCATGAAAATTGAGTTTATTCGACTAGAAATGAGTAATGTAATTAAATATGTTGTTCTCTCTATGATGGAAAAGTCAAAATAAATTAATATTGGGAATTTTTCTGTACAAAAACTAAACCAATTTTGATCCCAATTCCTTCCTTTTAGTGGATACAAACTTAATCATGCATAATTTAAGCTTTACAAATGAATGATTGATTATTTTTAATAAAGTATTTCTTTAAACTTTCAAACTCGTATGTAAAGCATGCTCAAAATCGTTGTTTGCGATTGATATAGCATTTATACATCATGGAACCAAGTGAATATTTTCATATTAAATTTAGATATTTGGTAATAAAATTTATTATAATTCGCCGTTTATTAATTTAGTCAGTTATTGGAAGTGAAAACTGTAAAAACACCAAATTATTTAGTGTCAAAATTTTACGTGTTTGATTCAGAAAATATCCGTTCGAATAATAGGAAACTGAACATTAAGAATGGGAATGGGATAGTACACTGTAGTACTGTTCACTGATAGTTTTTTTTTTCTTTTTCTTTAGCTGAGAAGTCGGTGAAATATCACTCTTTGCATTCCAGAAACACCACCACCACTTTTCCATTCTATGTCATTGTCTTCATTTTCAGCATTGCTGTTTTATCGTAAGCATCCCATTGTTCTGATTATTACTTGGTTTCCGGTAAATAGCAATGAATTCAGGTCTCATCGATATAATGATAACTTGAAGTGGCGATAATAAAACCTAACCATTAAATCAGTGTCGTATTTATTTAGGATCCATTTAAGTAGTAGTACATAATGAGGACTCTATCTTACTCCAGGATTTCCATCTATCCTCAAAATACTTTTTGAACCATCTTCCTATAACACTGTTCGTAAATTTTCCGCTTAAAGAAATACAATTTAATTTTTTGGTCAAAAAAACAAAAACATTTTCATATTTTACTGAATTCCTGAAATCATATGTTTGAAAGCACTGCAAAGTTACGTTCCCCGTTTTATTGCACGCTGAATTTTAAATTACTCTCTTTTAGTGTCTATAAATTTGAACTGCCGTCTGATAAATTATACCAAAGTTAAGAAACGCGTTGGAAATCTGTTCTAAAACACTACGCACGAAAACAAAAATTTATATTGTCTAGCCTCTACAACAGTTTAGACACTTCAGATAAATCAAAAGTGTCTCCGAAGTCAAAATTATATTATGCATAGCTCTATAAATGTGTTAAAGTTAAATGAATACATAAATATTTCAAGCGAAAAATCATTTCGTTTTAACTAAATATATAACACACAAAACTGTTTTTAGTGTTCTACAAAATAAAAACTTTGATACTAAACTCTTTCTAACCATATAAGCTACATTATTAAAGAGGAAAATATAAAATCCTTCCGGGAGAAGTCGTATGTATATTAAATCTTTTCTTAAACCACTCCCGACAAAAATACTTTTTTATGGGTGCTGCAGGAAATAGAACGGTCACTCGCTGCTCACTTAAGACCTCTTCATGGACTCATGAAAAGGAAATGCGCTCTCCATAAAGTCCATCTGTATAAACAGAAAAGAAATAGCCTCAGGATTTTGAGGTACAGTGAAAGAAGGCGGTTGCGTTGTACGTGTCCTTTATCGTCAAGGAGGCTGAGGTCACTTACAATTCAGCCATTTTTGTTCTCTGAAGTAAAAACACGGTTTTTGCTGATGCTTTTAAGGTACAAGACTTGATTGAAAATTTATACCTGTATGGCCATAACATTTTTATTTGTAACCCGATTTTCACAATTTTTGTTATACCTGAAGCTACAAATTCTATTTAACCTCTTCAGACACAACACATTATTTGAGCATTTCCTCCTAATTTAAAATATATCATCTAAAATATAGTACAAAACAGTATATACAGTCGTTTTTTTTAAAACAAATTAAGAGAATTACAATTTTTGACCAATAAATTATAACCTCCTCAAACTCAAAGTCAAGTTTGAACCACAAATTTTAGAATAATTTGTATCAATCGGTTCTAAATACATCAAAAAGTACTGAATTTTTTTTTTTTTAAAAAAAATATTTTAATTTTTATTTTTGAGAAATCAAGTGTACCTTGGAGGAGACATTGGGACAAAGTGACATCATCATGTTAATTTAAAATATTTCTTTAATCATAATTTAACGAGTCATTCATAATAATTAGCATAGTGAGCATAATGTAAAATTTGAATCACAAAATATTCCTGTTCGAACTGTTTGCAGAAGAGTCCTAATTTCCAAAATTTATCACACATTCTTTTTTTTTTCTCTCTCTTTATCTGAAATAATTTCTCAATTTTAAGTTGTTTCTTATTGAAAACACGTGATTTCCAAGAAATGTCTAAGAAATGTCCAAGAAATGTCTAAGAATGTCTAAATTTCCAAGAAATGTGCGGATGTTATAGTTTTTTCTGCCCTATAGTTACATTCGATTTCTGGGAAATTTTAAATTAGATATAATTTCAGTGATCACTAATTATGTTTCATTTCATTTTCTGACAGATTCTTTCCTGTATCCTTTAAATATCTACATTTGGAGAATTCAGTTAGCAATTAAATAATATCATTCGGAGCTGAAATAAATTCCATAATTATAGTTTCAAATCGAGTTATTTTGATAGTCATTGATCCAATGTCTTCTGCAGGCGTCAATGCATTCTAAATCAGAAGTGGGAAGATTTGAGTAAGAAATTAATAATGATATTCATACACAGCAAAAGTTTAAGGAATTCAACAGTGTGTTTAATAATTTTTTATTACACAAATAATAAAAATATGAACACTTAGAGATGAGCAAACGTATAATTTTCTTTCTCTTTCCATTTTAATTTTACCATATATAAGCTACGAATGCAAAATGTTCATTAAAAATCTTTTTTTTTTTCAGAACTACCATCTATTAACAAGAAAATTAACTAATTCTGGGTACCAATATCGCCTTTTATTTAACTTGGAGGCATTTTTTAAAAGTGTTGTTTAGTGTCTCCTACAGACGACGCTGGGACTGAGGAGGATAATGAACTTTCGGTCTTAGTCTTGTAAAAACATGTGTTACTGATACACTGCGAATGTCACACAGACAAATAATTCTAATTAATTAAAATGCAAAATTATGTTTATTTAATGTTTTTTACATGAATTCAAAGACCACAAAAGTATTTTTCATCAAATTAAAAGTTTTTAGTATTAAATAAATGTTATCAATGGATAATTTAATGGAAAACGCTAGGCCACTTAAGTTAAAAAAAAAGAGAAAGGCTGAAGTATATATATATATAAATGGGGGGAAAACTTTACGTTTGAATTTATCATAGTGATATACAAACAAAGCTATATAGACGTTTATAAATTTGCTTCGACAAAACAATCATTTTGAACAGCTAAACAGAAGTACATATTCTTATGGTGTGTCGAGGTTTTTTTCATTTCACTAATGAGAGGTTCCTCATCATCACTCGAGCTCTTATCAAAGGAACTGTCAATCTGGGTTTCCCTGTACTTTATGTTTTTTGGCAGTTTATCACTTTTAGATACTTTATCTTGTTCTGGTTCATATAATCATCATCTTCATCACTAATATCAATGCCTGACACATTGACATTCATTATGGCTTCCAAGATTTTTCAGCGTCTTTTTCGGCACATAAATAACATCAGTTTCCAAATATTCCTGAAAACCCAATTGTACCAATATTAAATTATAATATTCAAAATTCAAAATAAGCACCTACATAAAGAGTAAAGATTATTTTCTTCTTTTTTTAACACTTTTTTTTTTTTTTTTTTTTTTTTTTTTTTTTTTGTATTTGTTCGAAATTTAGTCACACAAATAAATAATTCCCTTATTCAAAAACACAATAAATATTCCTTGTCGAAATCAAAAACTTTCTTTTATTTTTTGAAAGCATAGTTATATGATCAATTTCCAATGTCTGCTGTATTGGACACAGACATTTTTATAGCTTTGATTATCATAAAAAAGTAATAAAGGATTAAATATACAACATAATTTCATTATTCACACATTTAAAATCATATATTAGCTATTTTTAATTGCAAATAATATGTAAAAGTATAATAAAACTAAATTTAAATAGAGAACGGACATGCCTTCAATTGTTGCTTTCTTCTTATCCGCCATTTTCAAATGCTTGTGGAACAAGGATCCCGCCAAATAATTTCAAGTTTTGCTAAATAGATGACAACACTGGACTATCCAATATGATGGAGATTCTGATTTTAGGATATAAATATATAAATTCTTTCTCTGCATGTAAACTAAAAATTTTCTATAGAATGGACGTTGGGAACATTTCAAGAGGTAAAGCTACTAGTCTTGATTGAAAAATAATACTTGCATATTCATAAATTGTTTACTTGTTACCCGATTTTATCAATTCTTCTTTACCAAAAAAGCTACATGCTCTACCTAAGCTCCGATTGAAAAGTAATCCCAGCATGTCCGTAAGAATTTTACTTGTTGACTGATTTTCTCAACTCTTCTTTTCTAGTAAGCTACATATTCTACCTAAGCTGCGATTGAAAAGTAATCGCAACATGTCCTTCAGAATTTTATATGTTGACTGATTTTCTCAATTTTTCTTTACTATAAAGCTATATGTTCTACCTAAGATGTGCTTGAAAAGCAATGCCTATATGCCCCTAAAGGTCTTACTTGTCACATGATTGTCACTATACTTCTTTAGAAGAAAGCTATACGTAGCCTCTTCTTATTGCACTTTTTGACATAGATTTGGCCCTCCTAATGCACTTGTACCAACCCATGACAAGTCGGAAGAACTGTTTGGAGAAGAATTCCAGTGATCGCTATCTGCAGAAGCTTTTGCATCGTTGTCATAATGAAAGTCACATCTCTTCATTTTTGAGTAGTGGAGAAAGTCGCAAGGTGGGTGCAATGACGCCTTTCTGCTTCAACGTCATTTCAATGTCACTTACTATCTTCCTAAGTTCTCTGCACATTTACAATAACTGGTAACAAACAAAACCAAGTTACATAGAAAACATCGCATATACCTTTCAAGTACAGAGGGAGTTTCGAAATTCAGATTAGAAATAAAAGTTATGGCTAAGAAGGCATTACTTTTTAATCAAATCTCGTTCTAAACTTGAACAAATCAATTTTACTAAGAAACAAACATATTGCTTTAAAATTTTATGCCAAAAATATAAGACGCATTTTCTTACTATCACACAAATAAAATTTTAGGTGCATTTTAGTACAATATTTTAAATAAAATATTTTTTTTTTATTTTCAGTGATAATAACAAATTATCAAGACAATAAACACAGCTTTCGGTTGTGTGATTGGCCCTTATTTTGAAGACTGTTTCAGATCTTCGAACAATTATATATAACAGTGTTTTTTTAAGCTCAATTTTCCTAAATTGAGTCCTTGTACAGATTGGTAAAATGTGCTTCCCATAAAAATACTAAAGATAACTTTTTTTTTTCATTTTTCAAATTATTCTGAATTGGAATTATGCTCCTTCTATTGCTAATTTCACAATTAAAATATTACATATTCGTAATGATGTCTTCGATTACCATCTTCTTCAGACTCTTCTTAAAAAATTATCTCTCTCTTTCTCGCTCTTTAGTAACATATTCTCACGTTTCCCAATTCAACTAAACTTTAGACCTTCTTTTTTACGTTATTTGAACCTCGCCATGTAAACAAACCATGCCGAATGTAAATAGACATTTATATGTAAGAAGTAGAGAAAATACGAAATTATCAGATAGAATAATTTGAGGAATGAACTACAGACTGAAGAGTTATGAGCTTGATTACAGAAAGGAAGAGGGTAAGTGAGATCCGTGTGCACACGATATTGGTTCAGGAAAGAGTTCAGTGATCACCCAAGACTGATAAATAATTCTGGCCCAGTTTACAAGTGCTCATTTCTAAGTCGGATCCAGTTTGTTATTATTGAGATAAGTAACACATCAATCAATAACTCCCGAGACTAACCCAGAGATGGCGCTCGTAGTAAACCAGTAACCAGGTCTTTCTAGAGTACAAACCTTTGCTTGAAACGTGTCAAAATTTTAAGTCGATCGGACCAGAAACAGCTGAGTTATCGAGGTTGGAGTAAAGTCGTTTTGTAGTTTGTTTAAAAAATGGAAAAAACCGAGTTTCGTGTTCTGATAAAACATTGTTTTTTAATGGGTAAAAACACCGTGCAAGCGAAACAATGGATTGAAAAATGTTACCCGGACTCTTGTCCATCAAAAGCAACGATTTGTCGGTGGTTTGCCGAGTTTAAACGTGGTCGTACCGACACAAATGACGCGGAACGCTCGGGTAGACCTGTGGAAGCCGTTACACCGGAAAATGTGAGTGAAGTGACAAAAATTATAATGAAAGATCGTAAAGTGAAGCTCCGTGAGATTGCTGAGATGACACAGATATCATATGGAAGTGTATTTACTATCCTTCATGAAAAATTGAGCATGAAAAAGGTTTTTTCCAAGTGGGTGCCGCGATTGCTTTCGATGGAACAAAAACAGCAACGAGTCGATGATTCAGAAAGCTGTTTATC
>BMAW01020329.1:48444-69521 GCA_019974015.1 Nephila pilipes
CCAAAAAAAAAAAAAAAAAAAAAAAGATTTGGAAAAGCGTTGGAACGATTGTATCACCCTAAAAGGTGATTAACAAAAGGTGTTATGTTGATGAATAAAAAAAATTTTGCAAAAAAAATGTTGTTTTCAATGTTAGACTCGGGAGTTATTGATCGATGTGTTAGAAATTTAATTACAATCTTTGGTTAGGAATCATATTAGTAACCGCTTCGCATTCTTCATAAGGTTTGAATTTATATTGTTTTTATAGTGCTTTATTTGAAGTAACTAATGAGTGAAAATTTAAATACATAAATTCAAACTTTTGTTATAAAATATTTTCTTTCTCTTTCGAAAATTTGAATATGAATCAAAAACCCTTAATACAGAATTTAAAAATATTAAAAAAAAAATTTAAGTTCTTCACAGCATTAATTCTTTACGAAAAACTGAAATTAAAAACCTTTATGCATGTATAAAAGATTAAAAAAATATCAGCAAGATGTAAAATATATTTATTTAATAATAAGCTTAATCAATGTGGTTTCTTTAAATTTGTTTCATTATTTTAATACAAGTATTTAAGTTCTCTGCATAATTTTGTAATGCAATTAATATTTATTTTGCGTTTTTTATTACACTGTATTAAGTTTTACATTTATTTCATACTAAGCGTAAGAAAAAAAATAAAAATGCTGTTGCACATTGCATTAAAATAATTAAGAAGAAAAGTTAATATTATCAACATCTAAAGGTTACTAAAAATATTTTGTATGTACTGCGAAAGGAAAGCGCAAATGCAAATATCACTTCGGCCGGAAATTAGAAGAGAAATTTCATAACCCAAAGAGAAATACGAAAAAGTCAAAAATATTTCATATTTCCCCGGAAATTTGTTGGTAATGATAAGATCCAATGTATGCACTTACTTCAACTTTCTAGATTGAATATTGATTTAGATAGATAGAAATAGTCAGTCTTTTTCATTACTTCTTTTTTAATCTTCCGCAACGTAAATTACCATATAGTAAACAAATCGTTACGAATGCAATATGTATAAGTATAATCAAAACCAGAATTCTAGTTGATGGTTTGAATACATTTTTTTCCATCCTGGCAGATTTAATTAAATCAGATCAAATCTAGATTATTATGATATTGAATTGATGGTTCGTAGCATATTGCAGCGTGTTTGTGTCTATATTAATAAAATCAGAAAGGTTTGGGGGGTTCGTTAATTTCTGAAAAGAATCAAGCTTAATATTTAATATAATTTATTTTTAGATAACTTGTTCATTTCTATTCGTTCTAAGAATCAGATTTTTGAAACATTTATTTTAAAAATTAACCGTGATTTTTTTTTTTTTGTATATTTATATCTTTTAATTAACTTCTTACTTCCATCACAAACATTTTTATTACGGCTATATAACATACCTACTATGTTAAAAAAAGTTATATTTTACCTGTATGGATCTAATACTTTTAGATCCATAGTTTGGATTATATTTATTCTAGGTTACATAAAAAAATATTTATTTGATTTTGTTATATATATATATTTGTTTTTTAGCAAAGGCAACACACACATGGTATTTCGTTAATAAATCTCTCAATTTTTTCTCTAGCATTCCCAACTACTTCTGAGTCCAATCTCTTGTTTGTATAAGCAACGTTATGGATTTAAAAACTTAGGAAGTTGTGACGCCTGCCCGATCCGGGCTCCCTCTTGTGCCATAGCTAACTCAATTATCAAACACTAAGACACAAAAAGTCAATCAAAGAGACACTAGAACAATATTTACGGAATTTGTTCACTTATTAATATAACAACAATTATTTATGCTCTCCCGGGGAAAAATTCTACTAACCTAATTCAACCCACCAATAGTAATCTAACAGAC
Source organism: Nephila pilipes (assembly GCA_019974015.1). Taxonomy (NCBI): domain Eukaryota; kingdom Metazoa; phylum Arthropoda; class Arachnida; order Araneae; family Nephilidae; genus Nephila; species Nephila pilipes. The sequence goes on from BMAW01020329.1 coordinate 50,328, forward strand.
TCTTACCACTAAGCCTTCCTCGATTGCATCTCAGACTCTGGAACCAAATGTCGCCCTGTCTACACCTTTAATCCAATCGCCTATTTCAACATCTCTTTCCAACTCCTCCTTCAACCTCTCTTTCCTTCTCCTTCAGCCTCTCTATATCTTTTCCTTCAGCCTCTCTATCGCGACTCTCAGTCGGAGTTTATATATTTCCTAACTCTCCCGCTTCACTTCATTTCTACCTGCTTTACATATTCACGTTTCATTTTTGGTTGGACAAAGGTTGTTTAGCAAAAGCAATCAATCTCAATTAAAAGTTTCCATGATTAGTGAAGAGAAACCGAGAATAGCCCAATGTCACAAAGTAATTTAATTTTTAATTACAAACTTATTAGGTCATGCTTCTGTTATTCTTAATACATTTTTTATGACACACACAAGATATATAGTATACACCAATCAATTTTCGGAAAAGAAAAACCCACCTCGGTTTTGTTTTTCTATCTCTCCTTTAACCAAATTCCTTACGACTTTCTCTTCTACGTGTTTTGACATATTCTGTTGTTTCACCTTTTGCATTTGCTGATTTCATCTTCTCTGTTAATTTTTTTTCTATACTGAGGAGGGAAAGAGTTTTGATTGACTTTTGTTTCCGATTGTTTCGAGCAGTAGACCAGTGGGTTCGAAGAAGGAAGTGGACAGGTCAATTTTTCTTGCGCCTTTAAAAACCAGGTTGAAAAAGACATCTCTCTAGGGCTAGTTATAAAGGTGTTTTAACTTCTAGCGTTGATGTTGATGAGATCTTTTGAAATTTCTTTCTTCTAACGTTCACACAGTTTCTTCCCGATCATACCCTCAATTTTTCATAAATTATCGAATTTGGGGAGAGGAATGGTCAAATACTGCACTTGTATCTATAATATCAGCCAACCAAATGTACCAGTATGATTATAAAAACAAGAGTAAACAAAAAGATTTAATAATAATAATTTTTAGATTAATAATTTTTATCAATAAAAGTGTAATCCACATATCTTTACAGGAACTGTCACATATTTTCGAAACGGAAATTATCAGGCAAATCATATCTGTTTAGATACCTTTTTCTTCTATGTTTTAGATAATACGGAAAAACTAATGCTTTCTTAGCCTTATGCCTTCTTTTAGTTTGATGTTAAAATTAAATTTTCTGTCGCAAACATGATAATTTATATAAGTAAATGTTTCTATTTTGAACCAATTACTAATTTTATCAAAATTCAAGGACATACTTGAAATGTATGTTTATAATAAGTTTTGAATTTTAGCAATTTTATATTATTTGCGTAATAAATATTTTACATCATTTTAAATGAACATTTTTTTTTAGAAAATATAATAGCTTTAATAAATTTAGCTTTAAATTCTTTTCTGATACACCAGAAGAAAACATTCATTTGTTGTTAAAACATTATTATAGTTTCTTAATCTCAAAGGCTTATCAAAGTATTTGGAGGATGTGAATTGATATTTTGATCCAGATTCAAAGTAATATATATATATATATATATATTGCATTGCGTACCTGTAACAAAATATAAGTTAAATAATTATTAGCAGCGGCATCTTTTTTATCTTACTTATAATTTTATTTGCACTTTTTAGAAGAAGTTTCTATTTTTAGTGAACCACTAAAATGATTTTTGTTTTAGTGAACTACAAAATGACGTAACTTAAGACTTTTCAAAATTTTCTCGTTGAAGTTTTTGCGTATATGTTTGATATCTGCTTTCGCCGGTAACGAACTTAATTTTCAAATATATGTCGTAATAAATTTCTCATCGAATTGAAATAAAACATATATAAGAAATCGGTGGTTTTTTTTAACTTATAACCTGATGTATTACCTAAACTCATTTGTAATCAGGAATCAAGGAATAATTGGAATTGAATAAAGTTTTTCAGAATTTCAAGGGCAAATGTAAGACAGCCCTTTTTTGTCCCCAGAGTTTCGAACTACTTCCTTTTAAATGGCTTCCTTATCGGAATGTTTTGATATCAAAATATTTTAACATTCATTTGCCATTATTAGCCAACAAAGGGGCGTTTGTAACAGATCACGAAATGTAATAAATTAAATTAAACTCTAATTCAATGCGTTGCAAAGAAAATAGCAGAAAATAGTAGTAACAGTGACGAAATATGTTCTTCGTAAGGCATTACATAAAATTATTTGTATTTTATTTTATTTTTGAGTTTAAAAGAATATGCCAGCATCTTGATCACTCTTGGTTTCCTCCGGAAGAAAGTGCGTCGAGGATCAGAAGTTAGGCTGCACCTTATCTGATAAGAGAATAGAAAGGCCCTCCTATGATCTATGATGCAATGTCGATGTTATCTGCACCATGATAAACTGGCTGTTATGTATCCTTAAGTGAGAGGAATGCAAATATCAGATATTTTTGTAAACTGAATTCGCTGATGGAGCCTTCTGAGACAAGTAACCGTTGAAATATGGATTTTTGTGATTGCATGAAGTTCTTGATATAGCTGAGAATTTCTTGCTGATCTGCTACGCTTAGCTATAGTGGACAAATATTGATCTTCATTGGTCGTCTTGACGTAATGGACGACTTTGCCCAGGCATTTTCACTATGAATCCAGTTTCACTAATATGTCTCCATAAACTGTACTTAATGCTGAATATAACATTAAAGTCTAGCGATTGGCACTTTAAACTGTTCTGCCTCAAATTTTACGGCGATTCACCATCTCATTCCAGTATCGAAATATTTGATAGTTACTCGCTTTAACTGTTTGTGTATGAATTTTATCGAATATGGCGAAAAACATTACTACTGTTACCGAGGTGTGCGAATGAACGGAGCATAGAACTTAGCACGTGAGCTTACAAAATCTTTATACCTCTGAATTCAAAGATCACACGCACGTGTAAGCTTAAGTATTTGGCACTAAAAATGGAACCTTTTCTTGGAAGCATTAGTTTTTAGTTCAGAACTCTTCGAGAAACTCTGTTGTTAAATTGAAATAATTATCTTTTTATTATAATTTGATTTGTAAATTATTTCTACGCCAGTGTAATTCAAGTCAGTGTTGGATGTATTATTTGATATTATCAATAAGGATTTATTTAACAGTTTTTATGTTTAATTAAAATGGAAACTCAATTTATGGAACCAATAAATGTGTTAATAGTCTGGAGAATATAAAAAAGAAGGAAAATGCCAGTTATATGAAACGTTATACTCACTAAAAATTTGTCAATGCAATCATAATTTTTTTTTTCAATTTGTATTAAATTTTCCTTAATGTACGTGGGTATTTAACACTTTATTTTACTCAAAATGTTATATTATCTAGATATTCATAAGAATGCTAATTTTCTATACGTTTGAATGTCACTTCATAATTTTATAAATGGTTAACACTCAATTTTTTTAACTCTATTTTTAAATATATCACTTAGTTTCAAAGTTAGATGAACTCGCACAAACTTTTTTGAAAATGAAATATCTGTTTTTTTTATTTATTTATTATAATTATTATTTAATAAACATATTCAAACCTCTCAGCTTGAGAAGTAGGAGAGCAAGACTTCCTTAAAAGCATTGGAAAAACAGGAAATACAAGTTGCAAACAAGAAACTAGTGCAGTTTGAACAATATCCTCTGTCTAAATTTGGCGCTACTATTGTGGTTGGTGAAACTCTCCCTATTTTGGAGGAAATGTGATTCATAACATCTGCCCTGCGTCCACGAACACTGTTATATTCAGTAGAAAATGCAGAACATTTCATATCTTGAATTTTCCCATAAATATCTTTAGGAAGATGTTGGCTGGAATCGGAAGAGCTTGTGACTTCTTTCCATTATTATTTAATTCTACCAACACCATTCAGGCCAATGAAATAGTAACTACTAGACTCCAATTGAAAATACAAAAGAGCAAGACAAAATACTTCGTTAATTAGTAAAAATTAAGAAAGTTTGCCTCAAATCTCTCTCAACTCAGTACTCCTAGTTTGTATTCTGCTAATAAAGTCTTAGCTTACCAAATCACACATTGTGATTCAAACACTTCATTCTAACAGCTGATTCTTATCTTAGTAGTCTTACTCAGCCCAAAAGGTTATTTGCGATTCTTCAATCTAATTTACATACATTTAACACCCGGTGAGTACTCTCTATCCTTCTTTTTTTTTCTTCTTTCAATTATGTTTCATTTATATATCACTATTTTTAATTCATTTTACTGCACTTCTTATCTTCATCTAATTTACCTAATTACGTTTCATTTTATTTGGGAAGAAGTTGAAATTTTATGCGATTTAAATTACTAAATTGTCAGTGAAGAGGATATCGTGAATGCCCAACATCACTTGATGATTTTAAAAATTTGCTTACAAATTGTAAAATTAAATTTGAAAAAAGTGAGCTTAAAATTTTACATGGCGTTCTCAACAAATACCAAGAATTTAGCTATCTCGAGTGACCAAACATGTCTCCCAACCTCCATTTCTGCAGAAAACATCACCCACACCCGTTCGGACTGTTTACGACACAAAGGCATTAAGCACGTATCTTACAAACTTTTTTCAGATTTCTTACAGACGTATGGCGGCTTCACCAGAGGGCGTGAATGACAATCTTAATGCCTTAAGCCCAACATTAAGTTGGCGATATTGCCTTGAAGCGGGCATAACCATTTTCACGGAAGACTTAATCTTGTAATAGAACCTTCATACTCGCACGATAGGAAGTGTTTACGCGTTGTGAGACTGCTGATTTCGTTGGATATGCCCGTATAATCCATAAATTTATGCCTTCTCAGCTACTTAACGTGCTTCCAAAAAAAGTTCATTGTAGGCGATATCAAATGTTATGAGGACACTTAAAACGACTCATTTGTGTAAGTGGATTTGGATTTTCTTATACGTATTGGTGTTTCAAATAGCGATAAGAAAATACATTGCATAGTGCATTCGATATATAATGGTAGTAAGGTAAACTGTGGGTGAAAAATGAATGAAAATTCATTTTAAAACGATTTTTTTTAAATTTATTGGCAGTAGTTTTCCTTATTTCAGATATAGATAACATTCAAAAAGAACTTTTCACAGTTTCTTAGAGAAAATTTAGCAAAATAATGTTTTTAACAATGTTTATTTTACAAAGTATTACACAGAACGCTTTCAACAATGTTTATTTAAAACAGAATGCATTTAACAATGTTTATTTTTCAAGGTATAACACAGAATGCTTTTAACAATGTTTATTTAAAACAGAATGCTTTTAACAATGTTTATTTAAAACAGAATGCATTTAACAATGTTTATTTAAAACAGAATGCATTTAACAATGCTTATTTTGCACATTACATTCTTTTAACAATGTTTGATTTACATATTATTGAATAGAATGTTTTTAACAGTGCTTATTTCACATATTATTGCATAGAATGTTTTTAACAGTGCTTATTTTACACACAGAATGCTTTTAACAGTGTCTATTTTACATACAGAATGCTTTTAATAGTATTTATTTTACGTTGTTACTCAGAATGCTTTTAACAGTGTCTATTTTACTTACAGAATGCTTTTAATAGTATTTATTTTACGTTGTTACTCAGAATGCTTTTAACAATGTTTATTTTACTGAGTATAACATAGAATTCTTTTTAAAATGTTTATTACAAATTCATCATAAATATTATACGCGTTATCCATAATTTTAATTCACAAGGCTTATGATATACGTTGAACGACATATTTTTCTGTTATTAAATGTAAAAATTTCTGTTTGAAATTTCGTAGTTATTAATACACGAAATAAATTATGTTAACATGACTTTTAATAGAACATCTTTATCGATAAATAGGTATATCATATTGAAGTTTTCATACTTAACTGTATCTAGATAAATGAGACATATTATTAAATATAAAGTACAAATAGAATTTGTAGCGACGACGGTGAATTTAATTTATCACTGCGTTAATTTTTTAAATTCTACTTATAAATACGATCAGAATAAGGTATTTTTCAATTATTAATATCTATGAAATCGAGAAAAAGCTGTTCTAAATCCGGCAAATTTTAAAATATGTATCCGGCAAAGTATATCATACAGCTTGTGAATGAATATTAGATGTAAAATAGTAAGAACATGAATCAAAATACAATAAATTATTTCTAGAGCTATTAAATTTAAAAACAAAACACACATAAACTTTAATTATATATGAAGGAGTTTCAGTCAATGGAGGATGATTTACACAACAATAGTCAAAATTTAATCAATACTCTCGTCTACCGACCATTTTTACTTCATGTTAATCCTTTGGAATTTCTTCTATCATCCTCAAATCTGTACTATTTCATCTATTTGGATGCAAGAAAATTCACTCCAAAGTACGAAAAATAATGAAACTTCCTGTAAAACTACGTTTCCCCTCCGATTCTTAAACATAATTGAAGCCTATTTTAATTATTCGTTCGTGGGGTTTCCGGTCTTTAAAAATATTCTAAAATATGTTCAAAAATCGGAAAAAAAATGTAATTACGCACAAACCTTCATTACTTTTTTGTTCTTTCGGATGCACTTTTTTTACATCCTAATAGATGAAATATTACAGATTTGAGAACGGTAGTAGAAATTCCATAGCATTAACATTAATTTCATGAAATCAAAATGGTCAGTAGAGAAGAGACTTAATGGCATTAAATCAAGGTTCATTCTTAATGAAGTAAAATCCAGTGATAAATAATGAATCAAATCTTAGGAAAAATAGCATAGAGTAAAAATTTAACTCATTCTAGTATTTCTTATTAGATACATTTTGAAATGGCCGAAATAAAGTTTAGAAATTAAAAACGACTTATCAAAATTGTTAAATATGAAGAAAAAAAATTTTTTTTTTCATTCTCGCTCCATGAGACCTAGTTTTAAGTAAGGAAAAAAAATGATGATTGTCCAACGCCTTTTAAATGATCCGTTTCTTACGCTGACTTAGACAATTGACACTCCTTCGGGAGCGGTACCATCCATTAGGGAATCAATATTTTGCAGTTTATTAAGTATTATTTGCGTGACCTTTAATTTTTTTACCTCCAAAAGGAACATCTAATAATGTTAGGTAATAGCATGAAGGACAAGAAAACGCCTGATCATTGTTTATTAATGAAAAGAACGGAAATAAACGGAATAAAATAAATAATTTATGTTGTCTTACATTTTTCTGAAGAATCGATTTCCTTATGTTTGGTATTGATTTCAAATAAGAATAAAAATTATGGAAAGACTTCTTAAAAATTTTGTTCGGTAATTAATGTTGACATGACTGCAATTTGCGACTGTGGCCGTGGTAACCTAGTGATCATGGTCGAGAATTCGCATCCGACGTTGATTTCTTCAAGTCGAGAGCTGGAGCTCTGATACGACTAAAGATACACCGTGTAGCGGGACTGAAGAAAGTTAAATCTAGTCAAGGTCTTAAGCCCTCTTCTTGGCGTAGTGTAGAAGTTTGGAGAGGGAGGTGCCATCTCATATCATTCGACCGAGGTTCAGAAATTCGAGGTCCTTCGCCAATAGCCGAGATGCTGCTACTCTGTGAGACATTAATAAACAATTTCGTCTACTTTCTCTTTCTGAAAACGGGATATTTTCCGAAGCTGTGATCGGGAGCAATGGGAAAGGCTATCTATAAACGGGGTAATTCCATTATAAACGGATGCATTTCCTCCTTCAGCATTATATGAAATTAAGAAATGATTTAACTATTTTCTTTTCCATTATAAGAGTTCTACGACAGTTGCATTAGTAAAACTTCATGAAACAAATTAAATGTCCGACTTCCCCTGAAAGTAAAAGTCGAAAAGAAGAAGTAAAAAAAATAACCTCCTTCTACTAACTAATATCCACTTCACATAATGAATATTCCATTCAAATCATCTCGGAAGGAGAAGCCAAAAATGTACCGGAAAATAACAATCAATCTCTTGCTCCAAAACCCTACTCCATCACTCCGAGTCTTTATAAAACGATTAGGCCTTACAAAACTAGACTAAGTTTTGAGTTCTCCAAACTATCAAAACGATACTCTCTACCTCATTTATGATGTAAGCAGAGAACCAAAGCCAGCGAGGATTCCATCATAACCAAATTTAAAACCACTTCAAAAAGGAAGTAAAAGACGGAACTACTTTCCTCCGCGGCGGAAGAATGTTCACCCTTAATGACCTGGTAATTAGTGCGTACTTCGACCTCGGGATGATTTATCGAGTAGATGGATTAATCCGCCTACTCCATCTCGGTAATTATACCAAGTTCCCAGAACCTATTCGGGCGATTTAAGGCTACAAGGATAGTGGGGGAGAGAGGAAGAGAGTTGTTGAAAATCGTTTGAAAATACTTTCGCAGGTGTTGAGGGATTGGTAGGGAGTTAAAAAAAAAGAAATCGTGTTGAAAGAGGAACGAATTTGGTGGGGGAATTTTTATATCCTTCTTTTTCTACTACCCTTCTTTCATGGAAAAATTTCAATGGAGGAATTGTTTGTTTTATTGAAGAAGGCATAGATGGATTATTGGTTGTTTTAGCGTCTTAAAGAGATTTTTGGACGTCCCTTTTTCTTAATTTTGATTGATGTACAAATGATTATCGCCAAAGCGTTTCGCTAAAATAGACGTGAATGGGTTCGTTACATCTTGGAAGTGTTGTTTTTATGTCCAGAGCTATTTGTCAATAAAAATTGTTTGCTAAATAAGTAAGGAAAAACATCGAGTAAAAACAGTGCTTATGATAAAAAATATTCCTTATTAATTAAATGAATGTGGCAATTGTATAATGTTAGTTTTTGCTGAAAAGGTTGCTTTAAACATTTCCAATAGGTGTTAATAAATTAAAGTAATAAATATTATTATGATGTACTAAATATTTTTTTAAAATTTAAACTTTAACACGGAACAGGAGAAAGAAAATATAATCAAAAGGTATCAAATATTCCAGCAGATAAGATGATAGTGAATCATAAAAAAGGGCACCAAAATCCGGGGTCGTATAATAACACAGATGCAAAAGAAATTAGATTGAAATTTATATAAATTAAAACTATTATAACATTAAACAGAACATTCACACAATGTATTTAAATCCAGAAAAATCCTCACACACATCATCCGAGGCAAATGGTTCCTCCGGTGCCGGGTGCCTCTTGGCGATTGTGGCGAAAACTTGATGACTTTGAAGAAAGAACGCCAAAATAGCGCTACGTAAGCAGTGATATCATAAAGACATTTTAAAGGAAATCTAATCAACATTTAAGGTTACCACAACCTAAATAGCCACATTTAAATCGTTATTGAACCCAAAAGTCACGGATCCCCAAGGGGCACCCGATTCCCGACTTGAACCTAGTTCCTCAAATACATCATCATTTTCGTTGTTAAGAAGCTTGACATATTAGTTCATCTTTTCTATTGCATCGAAAACAACTTGATGCAGCGCAGTTGTTCGATTCTTTAGCCTGTTTTATGACTATTAACTAGAATATTGCTTCATATTTCTTTCTTTTTGATGGTTTTATGATTAGGCTCATAAATTTTAAGCTAACTACACTTCTGTACAAATTGTTTGAACGCACGATACAACCTATAACGAGATTTGTTACAGATACATGTGAGTTCGTGATTCTGTACGGGCTTCTATAGAGACAGTGCTACCATATGCAAGATATTAGAATGTGTTCCAGATTATGATAGCTTATCTAAGCTAAATTCATTGGGCGTTGATGGTTTGAAGGTCATCTTGTAGGACAAATACATGTTGAAACAAAAAACCTTTATACCTTGTCTTATCTGGCCATCGTATCAGAGAAAATAAACGGTATGCACTTTAAAAAAAATTTCGAATTATATAGTGAGAGTAATTCAAAATGGAGATGAGAGTAATACAGATATGTAGCACTCTGACTCATATAAATCTCAGCATAAATCTCATTATTCCACCTTTATATACCACTTTTGATATCATATACATGTAACTACAACAAATATGTTTTAACTAATTGGGAACATTTAAGATCAGAAGAACCGAGCTATTAAATTGTAGGTGAAGGTTCGTTGAAGTATGGAATCGCAGCTTGAAATTTCCGATGTCTCCAGTTAAAAAGTTTGTTCAAAACGAAAGAGGAAGTGAAAAAGGAAGGGGTCGATGATCGCTTCGAGAAACAAATTCAGAAGAAAACGAAAAACCAAGGTAAACTAAACATTGTGTAGTGAGATATAATAACGTCTATAAAAGTGCTCTTAAATGCTCAAAAGTATATAGATTTACACACATAGGTTTCACTTGCTTCTTCCATTTGCTTCGTTGTGGAAAAACTATTAGATTTACTTAATATAAGTAATGACGTTAAAAATGAATGACTTTTAGAATTTTAACTAGTATGAAAAATCAAACGTGATATTGATTGAATGTTTAGTAACTTCACATTTAGAAGCAATATGAAGAGCTATTGGTAGAATGACCAAGGGTTTAGAACTTCTAACCGCCCCCCTAGGAGAGAATCAACCCCGCAATCAACCTGTATTGGCAAAAAGAAATTTTTTTACAGCAATTAATGGTATGATATAACAATACACGTTGGAACAAAGAATAAAAGCTTTTCCATAATTTCGAGCTTCAAAAGTCAATAAAAGCAAGCGATGCGTTTTTAATAAAGGGTAAGAAATATAGCAATAAAGGATAAGATATATTACAATAAAGGGTAAGATATAACAGTACACGTTGGAACAAAGAATAAAAGGTATTATAGAATTTCCAATTTCAAAAGTAAATAAAAGCTAACAATGCATTTACTAATTGCAGAATCCCCTCACATTTACCTAACACAAATAATTATAATAAAGTAGTAAAACTACAAAATTACATATGAACAGGTGATGTAAACATAGAGGAATTGAAATGTTATCACACAAAAATATTTCAAATAATCATATAAAAGGTAAAAGGTTAGATGTCACAAGGAATTACATGGAACATGACCACAGTAAAATATTGCAAATATCATAAATTCAATTAATACAAGTATTTTACGTTGATTGTTTCTATCTATAAAGTAAAAGCTCAATCCTAAATAGGAATGCGTACCTGTGTGTATGCAGTCCAGCAAATATTCAAGATAGATAAAACAAAAACAAAAAATTTTTTAAAAAAAAAGTAGTTGTATGATACAGTTATCAGTACACCAACATTCTCATGTAATTTAACATAATATAAAAACATACAACCTTCAAAAATACATAACACTAGAAAAGAATATTTTTGTAAATACACTCAAAATAGAAACAAAATATACAAGAAACTATGCTTGTGTTTTTGTGGATACATTTGAGCCACAGAAAGAACTTGAGGTATGTGAACCACAGTAAAAATTATAGAGGTATTTGAACCACAGGATACTCATTTCGACAAAGCCAAAATTTAAGAAGGTTGCTTTCTTTTTACAACGTTTTTCTGAATTTCACTTGGTGCGTGTGTGTGTGTCATCAAATTTTCGATCGTTAATTTAACCAACTTCCCATTAAGCTAGAGCTCTGGAACTTTGGGAATCGTTCTTACTCGCCTAACAATGCAATATTTATACATTTGCGACAAGTTTTAACTAATATTTTAATAATTTTTTAGAAACGTAATTTGTGTAGTAACCGGGCGCCATCTATGGGAGATATATTGAATTTCGCAGAGAGAGTGATCTTAAAGACGAGAGAGATATGAGGTTTTTTACAAAGTTTTAACTAATATTTAAATAATTTTTTAATAAGCTTTGCTACCATATAAAAACGTTGGTTTTTATCTTGAATTTTTTACTCATACTCCCGGTCAACTGGATAGAAACCATGAGCAAAAGCAAATTCATATGAGACTGATGCCCAGGCTTGAAAACACTATATGGTCATTGTATTTTGTAGAACGTTGAAATTCACTTCAGTGCCTCGCACTTCTTCCAGTTGCCTTCGGTTGGAACCAGCCAGATTTTGGACAAGTTCAGTACTTAACTTTAGTACTCGGGGTAATCCCTCATGCTTCTGCACAATTACTGGAATTTTCTATCTCGTTGTGATAGCACCAGAAAAACTCCTAAGAGTGAAAACAGTAAGTGAACAGAAGGTGGAAAACTCAAGACAAAAGGGCAGATTTTTTTAAAAATTATTATTATTTAATTATTACTAATATTTATTTACTTTTTATTTTCATTATTATTTCATAAGTTAAAATATTCATGACTTATTTTTAATTCTTCTGGAGGATAATAAGATCTTAACTTTGAAACATGAACAATATCAGTAGATTTCTTAGTTATAGCATTTGGTTTAGTTATTTCATAATTTACATCAGATAGTTTATTTACAATTTCATATGGTCCCGAAAATACTGGCGATAATTGTCAAACTTCTGTTAATAATAATGGTGCCCCCTCCCGGGGGGGCCCCGCTCTATTCGAATTTGACCAACATCATATTTGATTTTAACAAAAATATGCGAATATTCAGGTACAAGAGACAACACAGAATCAGATAGTTCTTTTACAATCAAAGGTGGAAAAATGTCCGCTGAAGTACCGACTATACTATCCTGAGTGTCTCTTATTTTTCTCGTTTCTTTTAATACATATAAAGATATTTGTTTTTTACTTTTGGTATGCAAATTGGTAATATTTTTTTCATTTTGCATTATTCTATTTTTACTACAATCAATAATTAAATTAAAAAAACTACATTCTGGGAGTCCTCAATTTATGTATGGTAAATGGTAATCAATAATATATAATCTTATTTTTTTTCTTAATTTATCCTATTTTTAAATATGTTTCAATTTGAAATTGCCATGGGCTTGGTTTACTTTGATAAGACTAGTATCCTTCCTCTTTAAATGAAGTTACACACACACACACACACACACTTATATATATATATATATATATATATATATATATATATATATAAGGTCAAGAACTCGTCTCCCTACAGACAATTAACCTTGTTTATGCTCAAAAGAACTGCGTCAAACACAGTATCTCATCGCTAACAGTTGCTAGATACTACAAAGTTTATATTCTAATTAATTATGTGGTTTATATATCGTATGTGTGTAAATAGGGAATTCAATATGTAATTTTAGAGCTTCGAATTTTGTTTGTTTGAAACCTTGCATTATGAACAAACCTCACCAAAAAAACAGACTTTTATATTTATAATCTAGCATATCATATAAATAATTTTAACAAGAATATATATCAGAGCTAAATACAAGATATAGGACGGAAGAGAAAGGTAAGTAATGTGGTTTTCAAAGGGAAGAATCGAAAATTAGGTAAGATTTTTGGGACGTCAGTTAGCAAGTCACCTGTATATGTAGATAGTACACCATACTGGAGAGGAAAGATTACGGAATAAATCCCATATTTATCAAAAGAATGTAATCCCTTGTAACCCTGAGGGGTATACGTTCTTAGAAAAATTATTCTTATTTCAAAATAAAGGAAAGCTTTTTACAAGTCTCGACTAAGCAAGTATGTTTTTCCTTCAAGCACTGAAACTCATAAGCTGTTTGTAAGAAATAGAATAGCACACTCTTTTATTATTTTGATATTTTACAGCATATTTAATTCATTCAAGAGAAATAAAAAAAATGTACTATTCGTTGATAGCGAAATATCTTTAATTATAAGATTTTAAGTATAATATATAGGTAATTAAATTAATTATAAAATATAGATAAATGGGGTAATTAGAGATTTATTAAAATATGTGTGATGACCATTGGAGAAAACAATATTGTTAACAGTTGTTCAAGGTAATATAAATTAAAACAAATAAAAATTAAAAATATAAATTGAGATATATAAAAATGGGAAAAAATAAACTTAAAAATAAAATTAGAATCAATTCTCGAAAAGTTTATATTGTTGTAGATATTACAAATTGGTAGTCACCTAACTAACTTCAGATACGTTCGAAGATTTAGGAGATCAGAAGCTGTCAGGAAAATGTCAACAATTGGAAACCTTTAAAATAAATAAAAATTAGCAAAGAAATATTAGCGGACAACTTGACCAATGAAAAGAAAAAATGGCAACAGGCGTTATAACCGTCAGAATTTGAATTTTTTGTCAGAATTTTTATCTTTAGAATTGTTTGTTCATTCTTCAACTGCCAGCTCACATTCATGGTGGTCAGTGTGAAAGGATCTCAATATATCATTGTATTCCCCAACGAAACCGAAGGTCGGTTATGACATGATCAAAGGATCCAGAAAAATTCCAACAGGAGCGATGCAACTCGTATCAAAAGTTCTACACAAAGTACAGTGTGAGAGTGAAGATTCCAGCGCAAAGCCAGAGAAAAGTCCAAGTTGCTGCACTGAGGACAATGAATGTTCGATTCAAGTAGTCCAGCACAAGGCTATAAGAAAATCTGGTAATCTGGCTACAGATATCTGTAAACAATCCAGGCAGAATCCTATTGATGGCAATTGTCAAAAAGAATGTTATCCAGACAAGTCCATGATGGAATTTAGGATCTAAAAAATAGTAGTTGCCAAAGGACACCAATCACACAAGAAATTTTTTCATTCACCCAGTTGATGGCTGGACTGCAGGATGCAGGCTGTGATAAAAGAATATAGCGTTGGACTCCGAATCTGTCGCGACTGCCGAACCAGCTGCAGAAAACATAATTAGTATTCATTTTATAAGGGTCACCACTGCGGTTAGTGATCACACTGACAGCTAAATGAAAGAGCTATCAAACGAGGTTGAAGCAACTCTTAATATAGCAGTTGCCGAAGGACTTGAATTCACTTCTCAACAGTTTGTTCACACTCAGTCGATTTTCTTCCCCAATAATATCGGCTTATTTTTACGATGGTTAGTATGAAAAGATCGCTAGACGCCATAATGTAACAAAATTATCCATGGCTCAAACTCTATCTCAAGTTCTAAAATCAAAATTTAAAACTAAAATTCCTGTTATCTAGTACTTCTTCACAAATGAATCGCAGCCGAGGTAGCTGAGCGGTCAGGGTCACGAGACCATGGGGAACATGGTTTCCACTGAGTCTTGAGTTCGAGTCCTGCTGCCAATAAAGATTGCTGCAGTGGGGCTGATGCAAGTTAAATCTGTCGATGTCCTCTCATTGAGATACTGTAGACATTTGGAAAGCGAAGTGCCATCTCAAGTAGGGTTCTGATTACTTGACTGAAGGTCAGCATTACGAGGTCTGTCTATAATAGCCCTTGTGCTTCTTCTAGAGCAATGTTAATTAACTATCAATCATTAACTTATGAGTGGGATAAAAGAAATCATGATTAGTTAATTTTCTTCACTGATAATAGTATTTAACATTAAGTGACAAAAACGTGATAAATAGTTTAGAGTAAAGTACATAGAAATGCACTTTTTTAAGTTAAATGAAAAGTAAAAATGTTAATTTGAAATTAAATTTCCCGTTGAAACATCTTAAAGTGAGCTTACAATATTTGTTGGAATTAATTTACATGATGTTTCTACTTTAACCCGTTCACTCCCAGCGTATCATACTTGATACGCTCGCAGTGGCTCACCTGTGCCCAGCGTATCACAATAGACACGCTCCGGAATGCCTTCTGCAGATCAGCGTATCAATAGTGATACGCTTAAAGAGAACGTTTTATTTGATTTTTTTAATAGTACTAGATTGTGTTACATTACCGCGAAATCTATATAGATAGGTTATTTGGAATGTTTACCTTGGTTATTTGGGCTTGGATTTCATTTCTGGGTTTCAGGAGGAGTGGAGGGGGGGGGGTATTGTTAAAAGCACGTATTGCGGCGCGCTTCTTTAAATGTAATGACATGATTCAAAGCGTGTACTTGCTTTCAGTTTACTTTTTTCTTTCTTCTTGCTTCTAGAAGTTCGAAGGATAATTTATGGCCCTTTATGGGGGTTTGGGCTTTAGGCAGCAGATGCTCTCAGTTGTTCATTTCATTCAGTCAATTTTTATTTGTAGCGACAGTCATGACGAAAAGAAAGTATTTATCTGATACTGATATTTGCTAAATAATGAATGAATCTGACAATAATGTTAGCGAAAATAATCCAAATTTAGTTATACATGGACATTAAAGTAAGAAAAGGGAAAAAAAGAACTAAGATGTGCCCTTTGCTCAAAATCTTGCGTAAAGCGTCAGAATATGTGTGTAAGACATATGACGTTGAACTATGCAATGATTTTTTTTTATATATAAACCATACAGCAAAATAAGATTTATCTTTTATATCTATATATTCCATGTACTGGTACATCATTACTCCATGAAATTTATGTAACATATGTAAATATATTTTGTATTTTCTTAAAAATATGATTTTTTATATAATTTTATGTATAAAATATTCAATTTTCGATTAAATCATTTTTTCTTTTGTATATATTAAGTTTAATGCATTTTAAATTAGATATGTAAATACCAAAATATTTTAATGGATAGCTGATTTTAGAGGAATTTTTTTCACGAATTAGGCTTAGTATCTAAAATCGTCCGGGCACAGAGTGACACTCCGCGGTGAGAAGCCGCGGGCCCAGAGAAGCACTTCTTTTTTTCTCCCTCCGGGTATCGAAAGAGTTAAGAAAATTTACGAATAAGTTGCTTTCCACAAAAGTTTACGCATATTTGGGCTTTTTCATAAAGCAGTGTTACGCAAAATCTACTATTTAATGCAATTAATAACTTAAATTCCATAGAAGTAGTAAACAGGAAATCATTAAAATACAGTTTTCTTTTCATGTCAGATAATTCAAATTGAATTAAATTTACACTGATCTGAAATGTACTGAATGTAGTGAAATTTCTTATTCCTAAAATGAGAGGTGCTGAAGCTCTCTATTATTCAGAACTCTTTTTAACTATTCAAATTATAACTCCTTTTAAATCTACATTTATTCACAATGGTCCGTGCTCGGAAATTCAACAATACACTCTCTAAGCTCTTTTGTTACATTTCTGATGAACAAGGAGAACAAAAGTCTTATAGACAAAATAAATATGTTCAGTTAATTTTATTTTACTTTTTAGAGATAATTAGAATTGCGAAAGGAATCTGACTTTATTTATGCACTCAAATCGACCGTGACATTTCAGTGGAGTTTATAAAGGGTTTTGATTATAGTATTTCAAACAAAAAGCTTTTGTAATTATTGTGTATATAAAGGGGGAAAATGTATCGATTATACAGGGAAATTTAATAAATATTAATGTATTTCATGAATACTTTTTATGATGTTTGTAACAATATATTTGTTATAAAAAAACAATATATCGTGATTCAGAAATATATGTTATACTACTCCAAAATTCAAAACATAAGTTTCAGTTTCTTGACATGCTTAAATTAACTTTAAACAAATTTCGAATTAATTTTTATATATTTTGTCCAGACAACGAATGCCATTTAGTTGACTAAAATATTATAAATTGTTTCAACAATGTTTTAGCTGAACTGGATATGTATCGATTATCTGAATACCGATCACCTGAAATATCGTTCAACCGAAAACTTTCCTACAGGAAAATTCAGATTTGCGCACATTTTAAAAGTTCCGTCAGTACGTTCTACTCCATGCCATCCGGTCTACGTGACTAACCTTACGTCGCTGTCGTCAGATGCGTGTGAGCCTTCGGTTGCGATAGATAGCTCTGCAGTTGTGTGGTTCTCGATATTGACTTAAATTAAACGCGTTGTTTTCAGCGTTTCTAATAAACTTAAAGTTATAAACTGTTGAAGAATACTATTACTTTGTTCTAGAATATGGAGTTGGAAATGAAAAAGTATCGCGCATTAAAAGGAACAACAATCTTATAACAAAAAGAAAATTGTAATCTTCTTTCCTTTAACAGTAGGTCTACTTTAGTAGCCATTTTGAACTTGTCAAACTAGTCTAGTCAGTTCTCTGTGTTATTTGTAAGATGTGTCACACGAAGCACATACAGTTTTGTGTCTAATGTCGCTCTTTAATATTGCTCCAACGTACAGCTACAATGTTTTCCCGTAAATAATTGGTTATATGAAAAATTAATTAGTCAGTACACCTCATCACCCAATTGTATTGTATTGTGACATTGGGCTATTCGCGGTTTTCTCTTCGTTAACTTTGGGGACTTTAATTAAGATTGATTGCACGAATTAAGCAATTTCTTCCTAACCAAAATGAAACATGATTAGGTAAATTAGAGGCAGGTAGAAGTAAAGTGAAGTGGTATAGATAGGAAAGTATATAAGCAAAGCTAGATTCTCACGATAGAGGTCGAGTGATTCTAGCGTTGAGAATATGCCTTATTACAGGTGGTAGACGAGATCAAAAACTGCTACAACTTACAGTAGCCGTAGTGGAGTTAAGAAAGCAAGTCAACTTCCAGCTGTGAGTAGAAAAGACGGGTGAATATATCTAGGGTGTTACCTTGGAGAGCAGGAATTCATTTGTCATTATAGTGCAAGTCTGTGAAATAAATATTGTGCTGGAGATTTGTCTAACGTCTTCATGTATAAGTTACTGACTCTTTAGTGTTAGTATATTTGATTGAGTTATGGCACAAGAGGCGAATAGGAATACAATTCAGCCAACATTATAACCGTTGCTTTTCAGTATTTCCTTTTTCTGATTTAACAAACTTTTTGATTTTTCCAAAGCACTTCCTTGCAAACAAATAGATAATATAGTCTGGTTTTGAGGTGGCAAATTGAAATTCTATAGGATTAACAACATATTCCCAAAGTTTAAATTTCCCGGTCGATGGGAGGCTATAAAAGTTCAGATATAGTCATCAACTTACATATGCATAGTAGTATTTTGCATTTATTTCCTGACTTCTGTTTTATTTATCAACTGTTTCCAAAGGGAAAAAATATTTATTGTTGAAAGTCTGTAACATAGTTTGTGGCGGGGGATCAAATATAAATAAGATATTTTAAGAAATATCCTTTTTGAAATACAACTTAGCAAAAATTATGTTATTTTTCTATTTATCCTCCTTTAAGATCTGTACATTTTTACCAACGTATTGAAAGCTTTTTTTATTCCTGAAAAAATTACATGAATACGCAGCCAATTGCGCTCAAATTCTTCTACTTCGTCATAAGATAAAAATCTTTCTCTTCATAAGGCTTCATTGAGG
>BMAW01020330.1:0-10289 GCA_019974015.1 Nephila pilipes
CAATGTCAGGGCTAAGCAAATGGATTATCATAGCAATCGGGTTGGTTGGTTTTATTAACATCGCACCAGAAGCAATGCGAGGGATATTACCTTTTCTGAAATGTAAAATTAACTAATGAATGTAATCATGTTAAAAATCATGGCCCGCCGATAGCCTCCGCTTCCACAAAGGGGCCTCCGAACCAAAACAATTGCTCACCTCTATCTTAGGGGTATTTTTACCACAGTTTAACAACCATTGCTCAAGACAGATGTCTTCAAACTGGGCTCCATAGAATTTTGACAAAGATTCCGCAAGTGATCACTATTTTCTTAATCAAAGCGCCAACATTTTAGTAAAATTTTAATTTTTATAAAATATCGAATATTCTTAAAGACAGTTTGCTTGTAAAAATAAATATAAATAAATATTTTATGAACAAAATAAAATCTTAAATTTCGTATAAGTCAATTGCTTCAAATACATTAATCGAGACGCATTAGGTCACATATTAGTCTCCGTTCTTTGGCTCTGTCGATCTATCTCAAATTGATATATCGACCGGAACTCAGTTGAAATTAAAATGTAGTCAAATTGATTTTATGCATTTTTGAATTGTCATTAGAGAAGAATATCCTGAAATTGTCAAAAGAGCTGTGAAACATCTGATGTCGTTTGTTTCAACCTATGTGTGCGAAAAAACATTCTCTTTGCATGCTGCGACAAAAACAAAATACATAAAAAGATGCTGATGAGGACATTAGGTTGCAGATTTCCAAAATTATTTCAGGCATTAAAATACTTTACAACAAAAAACAATCACATCCAAATCATTAAAAAAAATCATTTTCATGGATTTGTTTTAATTTGAAGCATTGTTGCTTTTATTTATTATTCATGGAATACATTTTAGAAATCCAAAAAACGCAATTAGCTACATTTCTATTTGTTATCTTATTGTTCGTATTGCTATAAAATACAGATGCAGTAACAATTTTGTAAATTTGAGTAGGATAAAGCTTTGATGTCCTATTTTACCTACTCTTTGATCAAGAGGTTCCTTCAAGAAAACTGTAAACTCAAAAAGTTCTCCAAAGTGTAAAAGGTTAAGAATCCCTGCTCCAGACCATTGTTTTTTAAACTTTGTCAATTCGTGGAATGTACAGAACTATAAGGGTTTCCATCAAATCCAAACCCACATTTAGAATAATATATCTGAAAATAAAATTTAAAAAGACCAACATGTAAAAGGTGCTTTATGTAAAAACAATTAAAGAAAAATATTCTATCCTTTATGAAAAAGCTTTTACCTAAAACAATCAAAAAAAAACGAAGATACTACCGCAAGTAATTCATAGTGTTGCAGACGTCAGTAACCCACATACGAAGTTTCTTATTAATTTTCAAAGATAACTAAATATACTGTTAAAAAACCTTAGTCTCGTGGGGGTGTACGATTAAAATGAATCCAACTCGGATGATATAATGGCAAAAGACATTTTACTCACAAATGTTCAGCACAAGACAAACACAGACAGCAAAACTTGGTGAGATTAAGAACACAACCAGGAATCAAAGAATTTGTGCAGATTTGCAACACAACAAGATTAAAGACAAAGTTAGCACAGATCAGCAACACAGATACAAAGCAGCACTTGTAACAATACCTTTCAATAACTTTCATTGCCGCTCTTTCAATACTTTTAGCCCACCATTTTATTAGTTCGTACCTCGGGAAAATCTCGAAAGTAGTACTTTACACGGACTCTGACAGCTTCCGGCAGATTCCCGGTCATACACAAGCAGTTCCTCGGCAGATTAGAATGCCCAATGAGTGCAGATTGCTTATTAACGTCGCAACTAAAAAGCAACATGAGAGCTATTGGCGACAGACCTAATTTAAGAATCGAATGACCAGATAACTACCAGGTGACACTACCATAGTCACCTCAACTGATATCTTATCTTCTGACTTCCTCTCTATACCTGTACCGACTTTAAGCACCAACAAATTTGTAACGTACCATCTTCGTTATTAATATTGTGAGACATAATCCCTCGATAAACAGTCAGTCCAGTTATCTTTAACTAAATTTATTTTAGCTTTAGAGAGATAAGAAATCAAATAATATTTCAAATGTAGAGCGTTCGCTTAAATGCGTCCTAAGCCAAAGAGTATAAGTGAGAATTGAACTTCTTTTAATAAAAGCAAATAGCAGGCTTGCAAATTCTGGACTCGAGTGCAGTAAAATTATGTATCCGAATCAGAAGTATGTTCTTAAGGGATCACTTTCTCTGTCTCGCACCCGCATTTAGTGCTCAACAGTCTTGCTTATTCATCTATTGCTGTGATCATTTTCTATTCTCTGCACTTCTTATACAGTTATATTAAATTTACATAAGTCCCGGTTCTTTCACAAGGCGAGCTCACAATCCATTTAACTTAAGAAAGCAACGTAAAAACTTACTTAAAGAGAATTAATGTGCATCAACAACTTTGCACAGCAAAACTTTAGTGAAATCAGGATTCATACGAGGCTGTTCAATAAGTCCTTAGAAATACCAGTAGATGGTGCTCGTAGCATCGAAAATGGTTTGTTTTTAGTAAACATCATAACTCACTAAACAGCTGTCTGAATCTCGGTTACTCGTATTTGTGATCATGACCTCAAAAATTCTTCGTCATGACTTTTCCGGCGGATGAGACCATCCTCGTCTTCTTTGCAGCTGATTCACCAGAAGCAAACTACAGTTTTGATTTCCAGTGGATAATGATGAATCCGGATTTTACCGACGGTGACAACTCAACGCAAAGTGACTTCGACAACTCGATGCAGCAGTAATCGAATTTTGATTAGACAGCAAATTATTACCAAATCAAACTAACTTATGAATCTTTGTCAAATTTGTTTCGGATCCGTTTAACAGATGGCAGTGCCTAATGATAACGACAATTTATCTTATAGATGCCACCTCTCTCCAACTGCAAGTACTTTTTAAACCTTTCTCGTACACACAACTCGACGGAAACAATGCTGGTCTTAAGTTCACGACTATGATTATTCAACTACAGCGGCTGCAAACGGTAAGTGTTCTTTTTGTAGCGAAATACAATGATATTTTCGAAGAATATTTTGATGCTGTGCTGAATAAATACTTATACCTAAACAAAAGAATAAGTAACATAAGCCATTGTTCTATTTCTATACCCTCGTGAAAACTTCAGAATGCACCACAACTAATCAAAGTATAAAATCATAATCAAGCAACAAAATACTACCCGAAAAAATTCAACAATAATTTAATTATTGATGAATTTAGAATTTTTTAAATATTTTTGTTGTTAAAATTACTTTAAATATACTTGATAAACCATCAAAGACGGACGACTTAAGTTAGAGCGAAGATCAGATGGAAAAGAAGACACCCACCAAACGATTTCTGAGATAAGATACGAAACTTTTGAGAGTTGTTAAATTGTTTTCAATTATTCTATGTGGTCGCGGTAGCCTGTGTCACGGTCGCGGGCTCGAGAACGGCGCTTTCTTCTTCTAGTCGTGGGTTCGAATTTGTGGAGCCCCTGAAAACGCACTGTGTAGCCGGGGCTGATGCATGTTAAATCTGTGAGGATCAAAGTCCTCCCGTTCGCGTGGTGTGGAAGCTAGGAAGGGGGGGGGGCAACTCAGATGTCGTCGTCGTCACTTGACAGAGGTTCAAATCCGTCACCAATAGCACTCTTGTTGCTTCTAGTGTGACGTTAATAAAACCAAACCAAGCCAATCAATTATTCTACAAAACGATCTTGAACTCTAAGCCGTGAAATCCAATTCTGATAAATTAAATATTATTTTTCATTGAAATAATGATTATAAAAAATCTCTGTATCTAATCAAGCATTTCAATAAGCACTCCTTAATAAATCAAACTGCCATCAATATTTTAAAAACGAAGCAATTAAAAGTCTTTTTCAGAAAATTACTCCTCACAACAAGTATTTCATCTGAACAATAAGTAAGACCTCCTTATCGACCTGAATTACTCCTCAGACGATCCGTCGATGACGCAGCATGTTTATCAGAATATTATCTCTCTCACCAAACATCCCTTTTACACAAACCTCAATTCATCCAAACATTACGAACAGTGCATGGCTTTCAGCACTTTTCAATACATCACCCGGGCGCAGTGGGCGATGAAACCGCTTCCATGCTCGCAGCTAAATCAAACATCATCATCGTTATGGCCTCATCAATAAAAGTCAGTCACCAGCGCCCCTAGTGGGCGTCTTCGGCGTAAAAAGGGCCCAAGGCACTTCCAATTTATTACACGCGCTATTCCGTTATTGCCTGGTGCATGTGTAATTACAGAGAGACACCTCCAGAGTATCATTACACCAGGCCTCGGGGTACTTATTGACATCAGGTGGAATCGTCTGAAGAATCACTCACCCCCTCCTTCCTCCTCTTTATCGTTTGGTGTGGTAAAAAAAAATTTATTTTTAACGCCCCGGGGTTTCAGGGAGATAAAACAGGCGGAAAGAGGGCTTAATTTCTTTTTTTTCGGTAAAATATTTTATCATGTACTTGCACATCGCTCGTACAGTTTGTGTGTTGAGGACCTACCAAATGTTTATTACCGAAATAATTTCTTTGGATAAGTAAATTTATAAATTGAATTGATAATTAAAAACTTGAATTTATAAAATGAACTTACCTTTGGAATTGTAATCCACAGCGGTTAAATCAAATTCGGAAAGACGAGAAAGCCTAAATGTAAATCAATCCAAATGAATTCCTTACAGATCCAAATGATATGCAACTGCCAAGTGTGACTAAAATAAAAGCCTTCTAACCATTGCCGGTTTCAATTCGAAACAAAAATAATTCGTCACTTAGTCTTCGATTGTCACATTGAAACATTCCAGTTCGATCAATTCTATAAACTGTATTTATCTTCCAAAATTTCTGTAAAACCATTCGAATTTTCTCGAGTTGAATCACTTTCATATTTTTGCATTCAATTTATTTCACCATTTAAGGCTCCCGTTTATCGGCAATTTTGATTTCGTGAACGTAATGTTAATCTTGTGGAATTCCTACAACCATCCTCAAATCTATACTATTTTATCTATTTCAATGTAATAAAGTTCATCCGAAAGAGCAAAAATTTATCAAGGTTTCTACAAAACTGCATTTTCCCTCCAATTTTTAAAAATGTCTTACCTTTATTTTAATAATTCGTTTGTGGGTTTACCGGTATTTAAAAAATGTTCCGATACATTTTCGAAAATCGAGGAAGAAATGTAATTCCGCACAAACCTTCATTATTTTTTGCTCTTTCAAATACACTACTTTTGCATTCAAGTAGATAAAATAATAAAGATTTGAAGACGGTAGTAGAAATTCCATAGGATTAATATTACGTTCACAAAATCAAAATGGCTGGTAGAACCTTAAAAGAAAAACTGTTGGGTGCAATGCGCGAGAAAAGCTTCAGTACAAGCAAAAACTCGCTAAATCTAGCCAAATTTTAAATGGAAATGCAAATAACTTAAATAAAAATAAAGAAAAAAAATTAATTTCTTTTTCATGCATAAAGAAATTAAATTTTCCCAAAATGAGTATGTTACTTTATGAATATTAAGCCAACATGACCTAGGAAAAAAGTATAAAATTTGAATAGTTAAAATGACAATTAAATTTGAATATTTGAAAGCAGAAACTTGTCATTTCAAGTATAAAGACTGGGGGGGGGGGATTCTGCTTAAAATTCACACTTTCCACATTTTTTCGTGATTTTTATACGATGCCAAAAGGTGCTCGTCTTTCTGACTTCGCAAATTTATTGTTTTTTCAAGAACGCAAATTAAGCGGGCATGGAAATCGGAAAAAATTTAAAGATCTAGTTAAAACTGCAGTTTATAATTTTCTAAAAGAACATGGAATGTATATATGGAAAGAAAATAACGAACTGGAAGACCAGAAATTAACGTATCGACAGAAAGGAATAGTTGCAAGAAGAGCTTGCCAGAAAAAAATGATCCACAAACGAGGTTGGAAGAAATTTGGACACACCAGTATTCCGAACGAACAGTTAAAAATACTTAGAATGGAAATCTTAATATTTAGTACGGAAAGTGGATGTCAAATCCGCTTCTTATAAATCAGAATCAAGAAAGACTCCACTTTCCAAAAAATAAATAAAAAACCATTTATCTTTGTCTAAAATGGTAAAACGTCATTTTTTCTGAGGAAATAAACCTTGATGGACCAGATGGTTTTTGCCATTTTTGGTACAATATGCATAAAATCAGATTTTTTTTCCACACGCCAATAACAGTTGAGATACAGTAATGACAAGGAATGTACTTGCAGTAAACCGATCCTCGCCAACAGTCTTTTATCACCTACGGAAAGTCTTTTATCACCTACCCGACAAATATATCGAAAAGTTATGCGAAAATGTGTTACCTAATTATTTCAGAAGACTATTTTGTGAAACAGGACAACGCTTCCACACACGTTTCTAAGAGTGCAAAACTTCGGTCTGAAACTAACTCAGTAAATTTATTTGATTTGCCGACGAGGAATCCCTTTCAGAATTGAATGGAAAATTTGTGGGACCTCCCAGCCCGAAAGGTTTATAATATAGTTCCTGAATACCAGTGTAAAGAGGATCTTGTGTAAGAGACATTAAATAAGTTTGGAATAAAACTTCCATAGACATTTAAATTAACATTCAAAATTGATAACTTCTTGGTTTGTTCAAGTAATTGAAAACAAGCTGGTTATTAAAAGAAATGTTAAGTAACTTAGAATATATCCTTATTCCTGTTTTCAATTTTCTTTGGTTATTACCTATGTAAAATCAACTTATGTAAGATTTATATCTGTTGCTTTTTACGCATCGTAAATGTTAGCGTAAAATTTAATATTGGAAAACATAAATATATAAAAATTCATTCTGATAAAACGAAAATAAAGGTGTTTTTTTTTTCTTTCAGTTATGTACGCATATTTTTTTTCCTCACTTTTATCGCATTCAGTCAGTCACAAAAGTCAACATGTAACCTCAAAAACAGCATTTTCATGTGTGATTATAAAAACTGGAACGTTATAATGAAATACAAGTTGCGTTCACACATGTTTATGTAAAAAAATCATTGTAAAGGAAAAACTATTACTTTTACAAACTCAGAAGTTAAACAACTCAGAAGTGCACATACACAAAAAGGGAAACGAAAATTTAGCATAGTTTATGCAATTAAAAATAATTTAATGTCATGCAACTTGGCCTTGAGAATCACTAACCTCGGGGACTTTATATCAATTTGAATTGCATAAAAATACTATTTTATCCTAACTCAAAATCAAACGTGATTAGTAAATTAGAAGAATACAGAAGTGAAGTGATTTGAATACAAATGAAATAGATCGAAAGGAAAGTGAAGTTAGATAGAGGATAATGACTTGCTGATAAAGAACTGTGATTCGGAATGAAATTCTTCTATTAGTTTTATGGATTGAAAAGGATTTTTCGTAAAAGTATTTGGATAAGAATCGGCTGTTTGTAAATTGGTTGAATCCTACGAGTGAATTGATAGGCTAAGAATTTATTAGTTGATCCTAAGCTAGAATTGAATAAGTTAATTTGGGATTCGAGAAAGAGAGAGAGTGTGTTTAACTATCCACCACTGATAATTATTAAAGCATTTTCTTTTTTCTTACTTTTCTTCAATTGGAGTTTATTATTAAGATATGGTACAAGAGCAGTGCAATGAAGGGCAATTGTTACATCTGCTGCAATATGAACTCCCGCTTGCAATAACGCATTTTTAAGGGATCTTTAGCTCGGAAATTGTACTTTCCAATTATTGCGCTAAGTTCATCCCATACATGTTTACTGGGTGAGTGAGTGAATGTAAAGTTTATTGGCGCAAGAGCCATATATGACAATGCTCCGCCAAATAACTGTGGTCTAGACGAGAAGAAATAGAAGAAAAGACTAATTGGTTGACAAAAAGGAGGGTCGAAAATAGAGAATGATCGCTAGGGTATCCTGAGAGTGCGTCACCCATGTTTACCAAAAACAATAAATCCCATGGGAAAGAAAAAAATCACTAGAGTGCCTCGGGGTTATGATGCCCGTACTTACCATGGAAGGCAAATCTCTGAGGTCCCCTGATATAATCCCCAGGAGCAGAATGCCCGGCTATACCTCCAGACGCTGGGTACTCATTTTAGTCGCCTCTTACAACATGCATGAGCTACAGTGGGACTATTCTGTCATTCCCGGTCAACATGTTTACTGGGAATCAAATATGGCAAAAGAGAAAGAGTGTGGAGTTGTGCAAGCACTTTTTAAAGGAGCTATTCTTTCAGTCTTTGCTAGAATGTCGTTTTCCCGCTCAAAGATTCAGCCACACCTCTGCTATAAACTGATGAATTCGCTTTATTTTGCAAGATCTTTAAGTATTTGGAACGATACATCGAACCTTCTATGAATGGTGATTTCCTAGCCCCAGCTGATGGCCTTGAAACATGAACTGCTCCTCCAACATACTTCACTGAAAGAACACGCACGAGTTTCATTTCTGCGTCACCAAATTTTACCTCGTCCATCATTTTTCGAAAGCATTATTTTAACTGTGATCGATATAAAGGACAGCTTTCCAAAAATCAAAATCCTCCACCCAGCCAAAATCCAGTTTCGCCTTTTTCTTTGATTTTCTCTGCATGTGATTTGCGGAATTCTGCCAATAAATCTTCAGAGGTTTCTTCAAATTGTTATCACATTAACAATCATAATAATTGTCTTTGCAGCATATTTCATTAATTGAGGAGTTGATAATTTAGGGATTTTTTCATCACTGCTTGGCCATCTCGATGATTCAAAATCCTTGGCCTTCCACAACGAAGTTTTTAAAAATATGTGTCCAGTTTTTTTCGAAATTTCTTATAACAGTTTTGGACTGTATAACGACTTTTTCCAATAATTTTTACAATTTCCGGGTAAAATTTTTTGTTTCTCCTTAATTATCCCATTTCGATTTCAACACAAATTTCCTTTTTATCGGCCATTTTTATTAGAATAATAACAACGCAATTTGCTAAACGTATACGCCAGATTAACTTTTCAATTATGACTTCCAACAATGCTTCATTCCTGCTTAAACTTGTATGAAACCATGTGACGTTATACAAAACACTACCTATATGTAGTTTTTTTGTGTGGCGTCAACTTTATAGAGTGTTTTCTTATATTCTAGAGAAGTAATTTGGTTTCTCTCACTAGCTTATATAAAATATTATTTATGATATATAAAATGTAATGTTGTAGTAAATTTAATTTAGGGTAACCCCATTTGGCAGGGTAGCCACGTTTGGCAAAATTCGTTTGCATTAGAGTTATTTTTTGTTTTGCTGGAAAAATAATAAGTGATGAACGAATTGTTGTGAAACGTCACTTGAAACTTGGACAAACCGCTACTGAAACTTATAATTTATTGAAAAATGTGAATGTTTACCGTGCGCACGCGTTTTTGAGTGGTCTGAGTGTTTTCAAAAGAGCCGAGAAGAGTTGAAGGTGATTCACGTCCGTTTTGCCCTTCCACGTCTAAAACGGATGACAGTACCGAAAAAATGAGTCATTTGTTTCGATCTGACCATCGGCTAAGTATTCGTGTGGTTGCTGAGACTATGGGAATTGACGAAGAATCCATACGGCAATTTTTTTTCTCCAAGACAATGCGCTGGCTCATTCCACACTGTCTGTTAAGAGGTTTCTAGCCAAGTACAGCATCCCAGTGTTAGTAAATCCGCCTTATTCGTCGGATCTTGAGCCATGTGACTTCTGTCTGTTTCCTAAGGTGCAATCTGCATTAAAAAGCAAAATTTGAATCCATTGAAGCTGTGAAAGAGAAAGCGGTGCGTCCCGAAGAAGCTGACAGAAGAAGAATGGAAGATTCTTCTGTATCGAACAATGGAAGATTCGCATGGAGCGTTGTAGGGATAGAGAAGGGGTGAATATTGAAAATAAGTTAATATGTATGGCATCAAAATAAAAAAAATTAGTGTCAGTCTCGTTATTTAATAGACGCATCTTATATACGTCTTTCCTATATGCAAGTATTAGGTCTGGGATGACTAATGTAATACGAGCTTTAGTGAAGTGATGAGGACAATACTTGAGCTAGCACCCCTTTCTCCAAACTTCCACACCCCACCAAAGGGTGGACTCGCAGCCCCAGCCGATTTAACGTGTATCAGACCCTCCACGCGGTGGATCTTTAGTGACCCCAGAACTCGAA
>BMAW01020330.1:15289-29936 GCA_019974015.1 Nephila pilipes
TGTGTGTGTGTGTGTGTGTGTGTGGTTGATTTTCTGAATTTGATGATTTTAGACCATATTTTTATAATGTAATTTTTTATAATGTAGTATGATGGTAAGATCAGTAATACTGCTAGTAAAATACATTATTCCATTCCAAAGAATGGAACAGTATTAATTACCTTATTTAAATTATTCTAAACTTTTGTTTTTGTTTTTCTTGAATTTCTCTTATAAATTTTCCGATTTTTTAACAGATTTTTTTTTCTTACTTTTGGTTTTAAGATTTTAAATTGTTAGAAATTTTGTTTAAATATTATATAAAAAAATATTTTATATATTTTGCATAAATATTAATTTGTTTTTTAATGATTCTTAAAAATATTTAGTTTTTTTTTTTTTATCTATTGATAGTATCGATTTTGTGTGGGATATATTAATTTTTTTACTTTTATATGTTGTGATTTCTGTTTGTTCTCATTTATATATACATACACACACGCACACACATATATATATATATGTGTATGTATGTATATATATATATGTGTGTATATATATATGTATATATATAGAGAGAGAGAGACTTTTTCATACACAATACTATAAATGAATTTGTTATTAAAATCATTATTGCTAAGTTTGCTGTAATATCTCATTTGAAAATATGCCCTGAATCTTCCCTGTACCCCACCATGTTTCATGTTTAAATAGCGCTTTAATAACGTTTTTAATATTTTTATGTG
This sequence comes from Nephila pilipes, assembly GCA_019974015.1. Classification (NCBI taxonomy): domain Eukaryota; kingdom Metazoa; phylum Arthropoda; class Arachnida; order Araneae; family Nephilidae; genus Nephila; species Nephila pilipes. Next base: position 16,015 of record BMAW01020330.1, read on the forward strand.
CAAATGATACTTTTCCAATTGATTTTATTTTTTAAACAGTTTATTGACTTTTAGATTTTTATGCAGACAATATTGTTTCACTAGATTTTATTTTTGAGCAAATGATTTGTTTTTGTAATGTATTTATGATGACGATACAATTTCTCTTAATTTTATTTCTTACGCAGTTATTTTCTTGTACAATATTTTTATGCTGGCAATTTTTTATGCTGGTTCTTATATGTTGTTCATTATTTCTTTTGAATTTTTTTTCAACCATTTTGTGAGAACATCAAACCGTGTTCCGAAGTTTATAGTTCGTCGCCACGTTTGAAAATGAAGTGACATGGTTCTAAATAATGGTGGATTGTAGGGCATAGAGTTATATTCTCTCCGTTCCAATGTAATTTGGAAGTTGAAATAAATACTTAGTTTTGTTTATTGTCCGTCGATAGTCAATTTATTAAGCTCTACATTCCTTTTGATTGAATTTAAAAATATTATTACATGTGTTATATATTGTTCATAAAACTAAATGAATATCTCTCAGTTTGTACGGGGAGGAGGTGGGACTGTTCCCTATAGAAATTTAAGCCAGTGAATGTGGAATTTCTTTTAACTTTTCAAAAAATGTTCGCACAAGCTGCATTTTAAATTAAGAAATTTGCTTATTTTAAATTAACTTGAATAATTTTGAGCGCATTAACGATGCAATTCACGACATTTGCTTCCTCCAGTGTTGTCATTAATCTGATAATCAAGGAGGGGAGGGAATGGCAGTTCTGCTTTCTCTCAGAGAATACCAATTTTAATCAGTTTCTCCGTTTTTCTCTGTTTTACAAAAATAAAATTTATTTCTTGTTTCTAGAAAAAGAGGAGATGGTTTCCTTCCAGAAACAGATGTAAATACAGGGCATTAAACTTGAAGACTTGGATTTTACTTGTTGAGGAAAATATACAGATTTCGTCTTATTTTTACATTTACTTCATACGAGTATAATGATCTATACTGAGCAATACAAGAATCACGATTGATCACCAAACGGTATTATAAAAAACTGACACAAGAACTGTATCCCAAAATAATTTTTTTTTTTTGGCATAAAAATGTATGAAATTAATTTACGACACATAAAATGTCTAAAACTGCTACATAGTGACGTAAAAAAAAACTCCAGTGTACCTCATAAACATGAGTAATATATTACGAGGGTTTTCAAAAAGTACCTGTATTTGAAGACAGATGGCATCATTAAGGTAAAATGCTGTTACCTTCTGTCAAAGGGATCCGAAACCAATTTGACAATGATTCATAGGTTATTTTTGATTTGGTAGTCATTTATTGTACAATCAAAATTCGATTGCTGCCGAGTCGAGTTGTCACCATCGATGACTGATGGATTCATCATTATGCACCAGAAATCAAGAAAAATCGAAACGCTGGATTGTTTCCAGTGAATCTTTTCCAAAAAAGGTGAAGACGATCTCATCATCCGAAAAAGTTATGAATTTTTGAGGTGCGAAAGGGGGTCATAATCACAATTACAAGTCAACGAGACTTAGAAAGCCGCCTAAAGTGTCATGATGCTTACTGAAAACAAACCATTTTTGATTCTACGAGTATCATCTCTTGGAATTTCTAAGGACTTAATGAACAACCTCTTATTATAACAACTTATGAGTAATATTAAATTTAGAATTATTTAGAATTTTCCGCAGGCCCTTCTCAAGCAATTTTAAATTGTATGGAGAGCTTGATCAAGAAATATAATTACTTCTTATCTGGTTTAAGATTTTGATCTCATAAACTTTGTTTAGTTTGTAACCGGTCCACGTGGAATAAGTCAAACAACAGATATTGTGAATATAGAATAATGTTGAGATTTTACGGAAACTCCTATTAATATTTAAATAATTTTCAAAAACACTAAATTAATTTTTTTTTTTACAGATGAGAAGCAAAAAAGGTAATAAGCTAGGTATGTTTTACTGAATGAAATTCGCCGTGATTTAGTTAAATAATGAAGAATAATTTTATTTACTCATCGAATAGGATAAAACCAAATATTTACTTTAATTCGTAATTTTTATTAAGTTTTTATTGCTAAATATCATCTTTCACTTGCATAACAGGAATAAAAAATATTCTAGTAAGAAATTAAAAAATGATGTGAGAATTCATAGAAAGAAGCGGCCATACTTGTTCGCGCCATTGACAAATTATATCATTCCTTGATTATATGGGTTATTAGTTATATTTTTTATCCTAGTTATTGTGTCTCGTACATGTTAAGGAAGGCTTACACAAAGAGAATAAAATGAAGATATAGATAAAAATAAAACAAAGGTAACTGTACATTAAGCGATTGGTGTTTGAGGAACCAAGTTTTTTTTTAGAAAACAATAATTTCGAGAATAATAAAACGTTTGTTTTTAAAAATAATCAACACAATGACTACAGCTGTGTGAAAACTTATCAATTATGTAGTTATTAATTAATTTATTTACGTTTTTAATGATATTTTAATTAGTTAAAGGGAACAAAGTTTATTAAACATCGAGTTAATAATTAAATTAAACTAATTTGACTTTGACTGCCTATCTGATTCATTATGCGTTCTATTTATGGTTAATATTTGGAATAGTTAAAAAGTGTTAAATTTACGAATTATTGTTGTCACTGAACCCCGTGCAGAAATAAAAGGCAAATATTTTTAAACAAATTCTTAAGTCATTAGAAAGAATAGTATATTGGAAATTACAACAACAAAAATGAAAATAAGTTAAGTAATATCATGAATTGTTCTAAAAATGACGCTTTTTGTAGGAGTTGAAAAAAGCTCCGAGAAACGTAAGTTAATAGTTCAACGAAAATAGCTACAGTAGAGCTTCTTTAAGTTCGAGACCTTCAACCCGGATCGATGCGTATGAAAACGCTTTTTTTTAAAAAAATTTTAATAGATAAAACTTACTTGTTTCATCCCTGTATTTTGAAAAATCATTTTCTTTATTAAAATTTTCTTACAGCCGTGAATGCATCATAGAATGTATATGAATGTATAAGTATGAACAGCTATGGATGCATATAACGCTAAAATTCTAAATTATTTTAGTTCTTTTATCTTTGGGCCGCGGTAGCCTAGTGGTCAAGGTCGTGGACTCGCGGCCGGAAGTTTTCGTTCAGTCGTGGGTTCGATCCTTTGCCGCTAAAGACCCGCCGTGTAGCTGGGGCTGATGTACGTTAAATCTGTTCGGGGCCCAAAGTCCTCCCGTTGGCGTGGTGTGGATGTTAGGATAAGGGGGTGCTAGCTCAGGTGTCGTCCTTGTTACTTGACCGTGGTTCAAAATTACGAGGTCCGTCGCCAATAGCCCTCGTGATGCTTTTAGTGCAACGTTAATAAAAACTAAACTAATCTTCTTTTATCTTAAAAACCATATTTATAGCAAGACTTCTGATCAAAGGAACTAAAATTGTTGTTCTAAATATTTCTATAAAGCCGCTCAGAGATTTCTCTCTAACCAATACATATCATAAACCTATCGATCAACATTTCACTCGGGCTTGACATATTTCTTTACCGAGAAAAAAATTCACTCTAAAACAATATTCTGGTCGGCCGGAGATATTTCGAATTCAATTAAGCGCACGAAAATCGACAAAAATAATAGGAAACCGAAACCGTTTCTCCTTCGTTAGATCAACCCTTACTTAGGCTGTCTTTTATTCCCAACCATATTCTTAAATATGATCGACCCGTTCCTGACCACTGCTAGTCGAAGTGAGTGAGAGGGTTCAAAATGTAGTGCCCGATCGGAGAGAAGAAGAAGAAGAGGGGAAAAAATGCAAACAATAAAAATCATGCCCATAAAATTCCCATATTTTTCTCATGAATAACAAAATGAGTGGGTTATTTTCAAGGCGTAACTACCACTAAAATAATAATAAAAAACCGAGGATTTTTATATAAGAAAATCAAAAAAGGGGGGACTTGGCGAATTTACGGGATAACTATGAATATAAATTAAAGGCTCTTCAAGTTGGCTTGATGGATAGTGTCCGTCCTATATAATCAGTCCTCTGTGGCGGTTTTTCCTTCAAATAATTAGTTTATCCGAGCTGCAGGCATAAGGCTAATCGCTCTATTATCAACACCTCTCTGTGCTTTTTCTTATTTTCTTTAATGGGTGAGGTCTGGGATTGGACTCGTGTACACACCCACCATCAACAGGTAGGATTTAAAGGCATCATCACTTGGTCCCGCCGAGTTGAGGTGTTCTGGAGAAAAGTGGCGTGAATCGTCCTCGAAGAGGTTTTTAACAGGGTGGATCAAATATAAACCAGGCTTTTTAAGGACACCAGGACATTCCGGGGGGAAATAAAATGCTGAGTATAAAACTCTTTCTTTTTGCAACATTTATGGTTTAAAAATCATTCATACGGCTTGGGAATTTTGTGTGACTAATAATGATATTTAAATCATTTTATTGAATTGTAAAAGTTTGTTTTTTGGTTGAAAAGTTTTTCGTTCACTTTCAGTTGAATACAGACATGATTTTTAATATATATTTGCATTGAGGTACCATTTTTAAAAATAATGTTCCATAAATATACTAAATATTTTACTCCTCATATAGAAAACAACACAAAAAGTAGATTGAGCCAATTTTTTTAGTGATATTACTGCATATTTTCTTTGAAAACATAACAGAACTTTGTAATTTTGGAAATTTTAATTTTTATTCCTTTTTTCACATAAATTTTTTTTTTCTTGAAAATCAGGTATTATTTAGACAAAAAATATTTTAAATTCACTATATGCATAAGTACTTTATATAGAACCATAACATATTTGGAACCATATTGAACAATAATTTTCTTTAAAATGGTACCTAAATGCGAATATATCTCACAAAATATGTTCATATTCAAAAGAGAGGGGGAGAAATACCCTTTTTCACAAAAAAATTACTTTCACAGTCCTGTGGAATGATTGAAATATCTTTTTAGACACTCAAAAAATACTCTTCTAATAAATTGAAAAGATTTATGTCACAAAAACAAGGAGTCTTAGATATAATATTCCAGAATTCTTCGGATGTCGTGGTACCATAAAATAAAGGTAGATGAGTATTATATATATTTGCCATGGTAATCGTGATAAGTTATTTAAAGCTTAAATAATCTTTTTCTTTCATGTGTTTGCTTGTTTAGTAGCTGGAACTCCAGAAAGAAAAACTGTCCAGTATGGAATAGCACACAAATAGAGAAAAGGTTCACGATGATAAATTCGGTTATCTAGTGGAAAAGCTCTCGTTTCTGCTTTTTGAAACTCGTGGAGTATTTTGATATGTGACCAACATATAACTGGTGCAATATACTACTATAAAGAAGGTTAAATAAGTTTATCGTATTAATGCACTTCCCCCCTTCCACGTGCACACACATTTGGTGTTAAATAAGAACAATGAAGAAGTTTCACTGGACGGTCTCGAGCTTACTCCACACCCTCAAAAGAAACATTAGGAGTTGAAAGATTTTCATCAAATGAAAAAGCAGAAGAATGTTTAACCATTTGACTTCGTAAACGTTGAATCGAAGACGTTATTTATCGTAAAGGATGTTTTATAAAAAAAAAATCACCCATTATGTTAGAAATGATGCGTAGATGTCGAAGGGGGATTTAGAGAGAAATAGTATTATGGTGTGTAATTTTGGTAAGTAGTGTTTCAGAAAAGTTCTTTTAAATGCCTTGTTTACACTTGATCCATCTTCATAGAATTCGGAGCGAAAAGCTTGAAAACGAGATGCAAAACCATTATACTGTTGTCATGGCAACAAGGCTGGCATTCGGATAAAAAGGATCGAGGGGGCTTTTGAGTGTCCTAACTCTTTCAATCGCGTGGTTCGAGCCCCCCCCCCCATGGGAAACGCATTGAAAATTAAAAAAAAAAAAAAGAAAAGAAAAGAAAAATGCTAACAATTCCAAAAGGATATATTGATGGAGTAAATATACAACATTAAAAAAAATCTAGTACTTCACAGTAAGAAAGCAAATGGGAAAAAAAACGATTAAAGAACTAGTTGCAATTTTAACATCGAAATATCAGCAGGCAAATCTAATCACGCCAATGAGTCGTCTCTCAATTTAATTTACGTGAGCATTTTTAACTACATTAGATATATGTTGTCATGGTAATAACCTGATTTGTATTAACTGAAAAAGAATAACATAAATTAGGTTATTATACAAATAATTAGAAAATTGTGATGAGAATACTAAAAATTAAAGCATTTTTTTTTTGAAGTATTTCCTGAAAAGAAAAAAAAAAAGATTTTTGTGAACGTCCATTAGTGTTATGATTGTATGATTTTCAGTTAAAAAGTTATTACAAATACAGAAATTTTATGCCCTTTAATTATTTTTTAATGTTGAAGAAATGCATAATTTTTAATTGGATTCCGTCCCCTCCTTCCTCACATTTTCGGTGCTTTTGTAAATCCCGTCGACTACTTTCGCCAAACCAGAAAAAAGCTGCCAAAAATGGTAAGGGTAAAGCGCAACACGATTTTACCTATTTGACTACTATCCATTACAAATTTAACGTCTCAAATGCAAACATTTCAAAATTGTGTAGGTACAACTTTGCATAGATACTAAGATTGGCGTTCGTACACAACACACTCATAGCAAGTTGAGACTATAACACTGGCGTATTATAAAGCATCGGGTAGCCATGTCACGACTTAAATTCGTAGACAAATTATTGGAGGGAAACGGCATTGGAGTGACAACGAAGGAGACTTATTCAATGCTATACGAGAATCTTGAAAAGAATTTGGGATTTTTAACCGCAAAAATTATTGGTATCGTCCAAATTTCATGGTCGACGGTAGTTTATACAAGTGCTTAATTTATACTGAAATTTATTATAGTTTACGTTATATAAGTGTGTCTAATATAATAAAAAATCTGACTAATTGAAAAAGAGAAAAAGTCGTCTGCTCTTAATTACCATAAACGTTTTATGCAAGGGAAAAAAAGCTTTTTTACAGCAATTTCAGAAAACATTTTAAACGTAGTACAGTAAAAAATGTGAAAAGTTTATTATATTTCCTGTCCGAAGAAAGGTTGAGATAATGTGAAGGAAACATACAATTTCCATTGCCAGTATGTTCCTCATTTTGTCTAAGATCGTCATAAAGAACAATAGAACCAACTATTACCTATCTGCGAATATTTTGGTTTTACCCATTGCGCATGCACAGCACTGATTCTAGGTTTAAAAATTAATATAGTCAAGTGTAGTTCCGTAAAAAAATAAAAATTAAAACTTTTATTTCTGTTTATAAAAATAAAAACACGTTATTAATTTTTAATCGCTTATTTCTTTTTAAATTGATTTTGCAAATAATGAAAACAAAGAAATCTACATTTAATTCCATTTAATCACCAACGATAAGAAATTACTTCATATAAGGAAAGAGGAAAACAAATAATCAATTACGGTTAAGAGAAATAAAAATAATTTATTTGGTTCAAGTAATATTGACATAGAACATTTAAAAAAATGGCGTAAATTTAGCAGATTTTAGATAACCATCTCAGAGTTAAAACAAGTGAGAATTAAAATTTTACCAGTTGCAGAAAAATAAACTCCTAAATAATTAATATTTCATTTCAATAAAAAATAATTTTGAAAAAACTACATTTAATACCATTGTTTGAATAATACAGTATATATATGTAAAAATATCCTATGTACCACACGTAATATAGAACTTATTACGATAATTATTCCAATAATAAGATGTAATTTAATGTATAAAAATATTTAACTCTAATAAAACTAATCTGGTAATTACAAAAATTAGTTTAGAAGCAACACAACGTCGCAGCATATAAAACTGTATTTTTTAAATAATTTGTTAAATTTATTCAAAAATAGCTAGTTTATAAGAATAAGACATCAATTATGTACATAATCAAAGATGCATTGTAATGCTTAATGATAGTATATTTCAAAATAATGTTTTAAACTTGTTTTGAAATATACAATATTTAGCAAACTAACAATATGAAATAAAATCGAACAAAACACGAAACATTTTAAACGCAAAACTCGACAGCATATTTTTCTCATAAAATTCAATGAAGTGTAGTTGAATTCGAAAAATAATTCTACAAATTTATCTCAAAGCATTAAAAACTGTTTTCGGAATTATAAATGCAAATTTGTCTTATTAATATCTCGAATTTTAGAATAGGAATTATTTTTGTTCGATTGTACTTGTGTGTCATTTAAATTGGAACAAGTTTATCAAAATAAGAATATCATTCGATACTCTTCAAACGAATAAGAGGATTAAAAAAAATTATTCAAAACCATCGCAGTTAACAAAGAAAATAGTTATTAAAATAAAATAATTAATTTAAAAGAGACCACAAAGCCCCTAGTTAAGCATATTTATTAAATTTATAATTACATCCCTCAATTTCATTCCATATTGTTCGATATGGATTCGAATTATGCAAATGTTGTGGAGGCAGGGGAAGAAACGAGATGCGCCATTTTCGCTCTTAGCGAACGAGTCAGATCGAAACGCTTTGTTGTTTTTGAAGGATTGTCTATTTATGTTTTTCATCAACTCTTTTATTTTGATTTTTATTATTTTTTTTTTAGATTGTTTAATAAAAAGGGTGCGTTATGATGCAGTAAAGACGAAGGCTTCCTCATTTTTTTTTTATGTTTATTTCGTGATTTTTAATTCGGCAATCTCCATTTTTTATTGGACCTAAATAGGATAGGACTGGCTATGAAGTTACAACGGGTAAACGACCGATAAATTAGGTGTTGTTTTATAATATCGAAAAATATTTGCAGTGACGGTTTCGGATAAGAAAAGGGTTATAATTTTCTTTCTATTTTTCCTTTTATTTTGATTTTTTTTCTTCCCCCTTGTAGCATAATGCATTTGTTAAATTAGTGTAAGTGAGTATCAAGGGGAGTATTATATTGGGCGAGAATTGTTGAGCTAAATTGCTGTTGGGATTTCGTGCCGGCTATTATGTTTTAGAATTCATTGTCGCCGAGTTTAATTTAATAAAATGATGAACAAAAAAATATTTAAATTGTTTTGTTGCTGTTTATTTAGATGGCTTATTAATATTTATATTTCCACACCCGTTGTGTAAATGGTCGATAAATAAAAGAAGGGGTTCTTGAAAGTGATAAATTCATTTTGAGGAGTTGAGAGGTTCCTTCGATGAAGCCGTGGAACATAAAACACTCGCGAATTCTGTGATAAGTTAAAGATTCATGCAAATGATGAATATTTTTATTGCTTTTTAATTATTGCTCGGCACTAGAAAAATAAATTCATTTAATTTTTTTTAGCTATTTGAGTAACATAATGTTACAAAAATGCGATCGTGCATGTGTGTATAACGAACGAAAATCAGTCCAATACGGAGGATAAGGACAAAGGACATTTTATGCGTAATTAACCAGAACAAGACGACAGGCAGGCAGCAGACATTAATTAATAGCTCGTACATTAATAGCACAAACAAGAACACCGCTCTTGAACGGATAAGTGACATATAGACGAGATTGAAAACAGCACAATCACAATTGTATTCGCAGTGTTCAGATCACCAGGTGACTAGTTCGAGCGAGGGACAAATCTCCACCTTAATACTCAGCACTTCCAAGGCAGACTCAGGCCTCTCGCAAATTCACTGGGCAGATCCACTTTCGAGTGCCTATCCCTTCCAGTCAACTTCCTGATAGATCTCATCAGCAAACTACTCCGTCTCAAGCTCTCTGCGTGTTTATAGATGTTTCGGTGAAGTGTGACGTCCCGCTGAAAATTCACAAAACGTCCGTAGCTTTCTTTGCAATCGAGACATCGATTAGATTCCTGCCCGTTCTGGAATCTTCCATTTGTAGCCAAAATCGCCAAGTTTCTGGGCCAGTCACAAAAAGGGTCACATAATTAAAAATCATTACGAAAATTTTCCTTGGCGAGATGATGAAATCTCTGTAAATGTCTCTTTTCCTTTGCAAGAGAAACGTTGCCGGGAAGCCCCATCTCATGTTCTTAACGATAATGATAAAATGTAGAGAGAAGAACAAACATATCGTCTTGGAAGTAATTTATTCATGAAACTATAAGCTAATCATAAACTAAAAATTTAAATCTCTAAACTAATCATATATTTAATAAAATCCAATCAATGTTGCTTATGATTTTGAACATTACGTTTAAAATTTTCAGGGATTGTAGCAAACAAAATGAGTTAGTAAATACAGTGTGCTTATGGTAAAAAAAACACATTTTACTCTAGAAATGGAGGTTATTTTATGTTAGACACCTGTCACTGACCACCTTTCCTGCCTTGATAATGTTTCTCAAAACGACGCATCGTCAGTTTTTCGGCATTCTTACCCATATGCGCTTAACGTTCTACATTTTTAAATCTTCCGTATTTTCTCGCAATGGTCTCGATTTGATGCCGAAATGGCTATGTATTTGTCCTTGTAGAAAATAGAAAGGTGTCCTTGTAGGGAATAGAAAGGTGTTCGTATACAAACGGGGTTTGTTGAGTCGCGTATTCTTTTCGTTACTGCCATAGAATTCATTTATTTTTGGTGCGAATAATTGATATCAATAGCTTTCGCAAGCAACTACTGCTAGATGCAAACATTTTATGGTAAATCAATCTCATCATTAGTTTCATTCGGACAGTTAGAGTTGTATACAATCTGTTGAATGCTTGTGGGGTAATTGAAAATGATAGAATAAACGTAAGAGAGGTACTATCCCTTCGACTTTATGATTCTTATTTAATACACTTCTTGTGGTATGGCATCTATTCGAAAGAAATACAATTTCATTTGCTCTTTTAGATGTCATTTTAAAATTTATGCCTACTAATTAGTGTTAAGTATTTTCATTAGTTAAATATCTAAAAACTTGTTCGTGGCGGCGGTGGCCTGATCGTGAACTCATGACCGTCGGTTTCAGTCGAGTCGTTGGTTTGAGCCCTGACGCCACTCAGGTACCACTACGTAGCCGAGGCAAATTAAGTCTGTCGAGGCTCAAAGTCCTCCCGTGGGCTTGAAGTGGAAGTTTGGAGGTGCTTGCTCGGGTTTCATCCTCGTCACTTGACCGAGATTCAAAATGACGAGTTCCGTTAAAAATAGACCTCGTGTTCCTTTAAGTGTGACGTTAAGAGGTGTCAGGACCCTAAATTTTCAAAAAATGTGTCTGAAATGCTTTTTTTTTTCAGGCTTCTGTATTATGCATAAAAATCACCTCTCAAATTGATGAAATTTTTTTGTGAATTTCAAAAGATTTCATATGTTTGGTTTGATAGTTCAATATAAAAATTTATTTTTTTTAAAAAAAAAAAAAAGTTATTGTCTGTATTTTGAAGATTTGATTTTTTTTTTTCCCTCAAGAAATGGGAGTTTCACTTCATGTAAAACCTATAGTTCAAATATCATGCGAATACCACCAAAATAGTCTCAAATCAAACTTAGTATGTGCTTTCAGGTACTGAATCTATTTTATTTTCAAAATACGAATTTGCTTGAATAAAGGTTAAAATTTAAAAATCGTAAATATTTGAAATTTTTGAAAATTAAATTTTTTTTTTCAAAAAATGTTTTCTATTCAATTACCTTTAATTTAGGTTTAGGTTCTAGAGAACAATGATTAAAAGACATGTACAAATATTTATCATTTCTAAAGATTAGTATCTCATACTTGTTACCTAAAAATTTAAAAAAGCATATTTTGAGAAAAATTAATTTAAAGTTTGAAATTTGAATAATTTCATAACCACTATAATAGTTGACGTAAAAAGCCTCTCATATACTAATTAAATCATAATTTTACAAATACACATTAAAAATATGTATTATTAACATAGTTTAATTCACTTTGTGGGCTACAAATGTCAAAAACAAAGCCTATTGCATTTGTTTCGACATTTTTAGCGTTTTGAAATTATACATATACTTACAAAATGTCATAGTATTATTGACTTAAATTTAAGTATGTTACACAAAATAACTTTTTTAAAGGTACATAACCACTATTATTTATATATAACTCATTTCACTTTACATATGTTGTCTAAAATGTAAAAGGAAGGGGGGAGGATTGAGAAAAATATTATAAAGCTAAAAGTTTGAATAACTTAAAACTTACTTTAGTTTCTCATATAAGAAAACCTTTACAATTAAAAAAAAAACTTAATTTTAACAGTTTATGGCTATAAGCCACATTTTATCTACAAATCTAAACGTAATCTACACTTTTGACTCTGTGACTACACTTAGCCATTCAAAGTGACTTCAATTTAAAGGGCTGTATCATTGCAATTGATAGAAATATTAAAAAATGGTTGGTGTCAAATTATTCAGAATATTCCTTTATACATAAAAATATTATTTTCAAGAAATCAATTTTTTTTAAAGTTTTAAGGCTTCTGACACCCCTTAATAAACAATCACAACACATCGAATTAAAAAATTGTTCTTCATTGTATATTTGTTATTTAAAATGCAAGGAATACAACTGCTTTTTACTGAAATTGCTCACTTTTGTTGTTTTTCTTTTTGGTAAGAGATAGAACAAGAGCTTGTGAAAGTAGATAAATCTAATATCATGGGGGGGGGGGGGCGCCAAACTGCGCCAATCTGAGGTAGAAAGGCGCGTTATGGTTACAACAGAAAAACACCGGAACAGCCTAGTTACAATTCGGTTTATTGCTTTTGAAAGATTCATTCATTTATTGTTATGAAACTGACAGGTTTCGAATCAGAAATATATTTTTTTTTCACTCTTTCAAATGTATTTTACTTGTATTACTGGCAATTAAAAGTAAAATTCCAACTCTTTGAATAGAAAAACAGGAAACTCCATAAGATTTACATTACACTAGGAAATTTGTGGCGGCGAGTGTATATTGTCAGACCTCAAAATATTAAGGCTCTCGAAGTTTTAAATATTAGTATTATTGATCAAGACGGAACATACCTGTGGGTCACAATTATATTGCTACTCGTTCTGTGTTGATGTGTTGAAGGAACGTCTGAGTCTCTGGTTCTAATGAAACCATAGTTTCACGGGAGTTATGCTCCAAACATTTTCGTGTTATAAGAAACAAAGAGCTGGAACGAAAAGAAGAATTAGGTTTCAAATATTAAAAAATATGCTATTATATTTTTGTTATTAAGATAAATATGCTTTATTAAAGTAAGGTTAAAGAAAGTACACCTTAGAATCACAATTGTTGTGCAAAATTACAATTTCTTATTTTTGGTCTCATGTTAAAAGTTAATATCTTATCTTTAAGAATCTGTTTGAGAGAATTTTGTTTCCATCTTATTCAGAAGCTGAGTTACACATATTTTAATATGGCTCTATCCTGAATTTTTCTGACAGAAAAGGTTCTAAAGACGATAATTTTTCATTGCTTTAGTATTCAGAACTTGAACTTCAATAAAGTAATTTTTTATTCCCTGGATAAAGTTATATTCTGTTTTATTCAATTTACATAATGTCAATATATTCATTTTCTTTCTTTTCTTTTTTTTTTTTTTTTGAATTACCATGTATTGCGAGAAGTCTTACTTATATTTGTATAGTCTTACTTAAATTTGTATAGTCTTACTTAAATTTATATAGTCTTACTTATATTAGTAGTCTTACTTATATTTGTACAGTCTTACTTATATTTGCCCTTCAAACAGTAAAAATATACACTAATAAAACTTTTCTTGGGTGATATTCTAATTTTAAAGCCTTATAAAGTCATAAAATATGTATTTGAAGGTAAAATTTATGTTAATTCAAAAACATTTCTGTTACCTAATAAATTTTCTTAAGGTTCCCATCTACCCGCCATTTTGATTTCATCAGTTTAATG
>BMAW01020337.1:0-63727 GCA_019974015.1 Nephila pilipes
ACTCTAAATAAGCCATCTGTATAGATTTTACGGTATTGTAATGCCATATAGTAAAAGTAAAAAAATCAAATAAAACGTTCTCCTCAAGTGTATCTCTATTGATACGCTGGACGCAGGAGAGCAAACGCGACCGTATTGCATTTGATACGCTGGGAGTGAAAGTGTTAACGTTTTGCCTTACCCTGGAAATTTGCCAGATCTAATTCCCTTTGAAAATATCTGTCGAATGATTGGTTAGAAGGAATGTGAAAGGACCAATAAAACAGAAATGAATTTTCTCCAATATAAGAGTCTGGAACAATGAGATAGATCTTGCAGTTTCTCAGCCGTTCACTAATCCAGTGCATTTTAAATGTGCGCCTTTCATGAAAGCTAATGGTTGAACAACCAAATATTATCGAGATAACACTTTTTTTAAAATCCGATTTCAGTTAAGGAAAACAAAGTTTATTATGTGGATATGTGATATTTAAGAACGTATGTCATTTTTGTTTGCAAGACCCTAACATATAAGATTTACTTTTAATATATAATTAAATGACATATTATTAATTCATAACTATTGATAATATATTTATTGTATTAGTTTGCTTTAGTTATGAGGCTATTTTGCTTAAAATCACTTTATTGTCTTGAAATGACACTCTTTTCAGAAGTTACGGCTCCAGATTCCATATTGTTTCACAGGAGTATATATATATCTGTGTATGTGTATATTTAAGAATGCATATATATATATATATATACGTGGTTGTTCTTACGATCATAAAACAAATGGTTTTAATTTGAGATATTTCCTTTTTGACTTTGATATCACATGGAGGTCCCCAGAGGGGCAATGAACGTTTAAACCCTTTAGAAGTGTGAATCATAATTTTAGGTGGAAAGGAAGCTTTTTCCTTCTTTATGATTACGTTCTGTTCATCTTATAGGAACAGTTAAATAAGAAGTGTGCCGAGAAATTGGCACATTACAATCCTACACACACACTGACACACTGATGCATTCACACAAATACATCACACTCACGAGTAACACAAAACACCTACTTTTCTGAACAAGAATATTTTCAACGATTGGTACATCATGGTCATCCTCCTTCAGGTACGTAATTGTTAACATAAACTGTTAGTTTAATAAATGTAATGATTGCTCCAATTGATGAGACGTTCATTTGAATCATTGTCCTAAATCTTAATTCCAATTCTTTTCTATAATCGGGGCCTCTTCTGTCCACTATACGCTCAATCCATTTGAGCTTGTTGTTTATTCATCAATGTGTTAATTTCAATTATTATTAGTTTTAAATAAATAATCTGAATTAAGAGAAGAGGTTTTGCATCAATACACAAAATATGTATATATATATATATATATATATATATATATATGCATTTTCGGTGAATGCTTTTTTATCTTTATTTTATTATTATTCCATTTTTAAATTCTTTTAAGGGTAATCAAAAATGAGATACATGAGGTAGCTTTTATTAAAAAAAAAGAATTATATTCCACTTAAGCAGTAATCTAGGACATATGATACAAAATTTGATGAGTATTTTCTCAACATTATGAAATAAATTGTAGAAATTCAATAACTCAAGCACAATTTTATGTTTCTTGTTTAAAACTTAAATCATGTTTTTTTTTCTAATTAATCCCTACATAGTATGTATTTTACAGAATACTTAGACTTTACGCGACATCCTTTGAAATGCATTTAACATTTTATGTCAGCACCTCACCTTATTTCAGACAGCATAATTTATAATGCAATACATTTCTGCCTTGCAGTTGATGATATATCTTTGAAAACATCTCTTCGTATTTAATTTTAAATAAGGTTTAAACACTGAAATTATTATGCGCAAAATGTTTTTGCATGAATATTATCATCATTCTCTCAATAAAAGTTTACTATTAAGATTGAATACTCTCCGATGCTCAGTTATTTTGTTTACAATATAGTTAAAATCAAATGAATATGCACTGTCTAGTGAGCATTACAAACATAAAGAAACGCAGATATATATTTTGAATTCTACGAATTCTTTATACAACATAAGTCGAAGATATAACACAGCATTTATAAATTATGATTTAGTCAATAAATATGTTCCTGTCATATAATTTCAACTAGAAATTTCATTCAATTAAGCATTGAAAGACATATACTTCTCCTTGAATAAATAAATGTTTAATAATGTTATCTTTTAAGTACCCATTCAATCACAAACTATACTTCCTGAAAGCTAATATGACATAAAAAAGGTCTAGACGAAATTAAACTTCAAATGAAATTCTTTTTGCGATTTTAATTAGCACAAAAAATTCGGTCTAGGACGTTAATTAATTTTAGGAATCCTTTATGCGTTTCGAAGTTTAGAACCAATGCACTAATTTTTTTAAGAGCATCACATCACCTTTGTATAATTAAACGAATAAATTTATTCAAGTACAATCCAGGTTCCTACCTTTTTGTTCCCTCATTCGTTTACAATATTAGAAATCTGATTAAAGCAAATGTATTGTATTTAACAAATCGTAAAAACATTCGTAGAAAACGTTATCATATGGCTCTAAAAGTTTCAACTTTAATTCATAGAAAAAATAAAGATCAAAAGTTCTCTGACTTTATTAATTGGATAACCATTGTTAGAACTTGGATTTTTCCAAGTACCTTCATAATGAAATTGTAAAGATCTTATTACAGCCTTAATTAAAATGTAGGCTGTGTTATGCTTTTCTTAATTAAGAATAAGACTTTTAAAATATCATTAGGGCTCAAACGTAATTCCTATCGTATTGATAATGAATTAAGACAGAAACATGTAGACCAGATATTTTAAATTTTAATTAGACTGATTATACATGTAGTTAACATTTTTCTTTCTCGGGAAATCTTAATAAATGAAAAAATAGATTTAAATATTTATGGAATAGAATGTGTCGTTAGCAAAATTATTCCTCACTTGCTTATAATAGTTATTATTGGTTAAATAACCTTTAGGGCTCTATTCTTATTCATAAATCGAAAAAAAAATAAAACCATAAAATTTAGAAGAGAAATGGTACTTTATAGGAGCATATTACTGGTGCATAATTTTCAAGAGATAGCTGATTGATATGTTCCGTTTGATATTAAAAGATTATGCTCAAATTACATAGTAACATTTAATTGAATTTGTTCAAGAAGTGTCTTTTCAGGGGAAGGGAAGGCGGATAATCCAAGTCATCTTTGTCTTGAGAGGGGGAGATACCGAAAAACTTTATGTTTATGTACTCATGTGTATATAAACAAGAAAAGAAAATTTCGGAGGTGAAAGATCACAAAAATGATGATAGAAAATGACAGAATAATGACAGAAAAATTGAAAAAAAATTATAACATTATCAAAAACAGCAGATAAATAAGCTTTCTTAAAGCATATTTTTGTTTGATATACCCTCAAGTCCATAAATTAAGGAAAATGTCAGCTCTGGCAAATAAAGGTTCAGAAACAAAACAAATCTGACTTATTCATAAAGTCTATTTATTAAACAAAAGATAAAGAACAGTAAAGATTGTGGATGTATGATACCATTTATAAAAACTATGAATTTTGCTCCCTGGAGCAATTACAAAAACATCTCCCTTACAAAAACCTACTATTATATGGTTGGTATGATAGTTAATACCTTATATGTCTCCCAAACGACGCAATACAGTCCGTATAACGCCTAGGCATTCTGAGTATCAAATTATCGAGCTGATCTTGGGGGAGATTACTCCACTTAGCAAGCAATGCTTTCCGAAGTTCCGGTTCTCATGTAGGAGGTGGCTAACACCCTGTAACTCGATGGCCAAGTATGCTTGCTATATCATATTCAAGTAAATTTGAGAATTCTGGCCTTTCCACACAGATGATATTCTCAAATTGAAGGCATTAGCTTACAATGTGTGCATGGTGAAGACTAGCGTTGTCACCCTTAAATACAAATCCTGTGTTTATGGCACTTCTAAATAAACGTGCATGTTGTTCTAGAATGATGTCCAAATTAATCTGGTCTGTCATGGTTCCGAATTGAACATGTAGATCTGTTCTGGAGCCCAGTATATTTCCAACTCAAACGAGAAATTCTGCTCCACTGCAACGATCTCATTTAATGATGTTGTCTTGGTGTTAGAGGGTACCTGGCGTTCTCCATATGAAAATTCGACGTGAATTAGACTGCCAGCTATATCTGGACTGGTGTGACGTCCCACTGTGACGATGTCCACATTACAAGTTCTCTACTCCAGGCTAACCGCTAGCGACAGTGAGTTTCCGTAAGTGTAACACATCTGACAGGCCTTTGAGCACATAGAAAAATATGTCCAAAACGTCTGTACATGGTGTGCCTAAGAACTGTCGTACCCGTGACTGAAGTTAGCTGAAGAAAAAGTCTGATGCCGTGCTCCGTCTGCTTCATTTTGCAGTTACTGCCAAATACCGGCCTTCATTCGGTGTTGTAACATGGAGTCTACTTGTATTATAACGTTTATTGATATTTCCATTGTTTTGGAATCGTTGATAAAACCAGGAGATGACACTTTAAGCGATTCCAAGTTCCTCGGATACTTCTCTTAGTACGCCCACATTTCAGTGGCCAATAGTTCTACCACATAAAATTCGATTATGGCACATATTCGGTTATGGCAATGATCAGCTTACAGAACTCTTGAGAACAATTTTACTTCGTTGCTACCATTCCTTATATACGCCTCTCTTACACTCTCGTCATTGTGACATAATATCGGCGTCATATGATTACGTCCTGTCATTTGTATATTATTCTTGAAGATATCTGCGATAATTCTACAGGTGAAATTCTTACATTAGTGTTCGATTTCAGTGTGATTCTGAATTATCTTTAATTTATGGATATAAGTGTATTTAAGTTTTCTTTTTCTTAAGACAAGAATTTTTTGTTTTTCATATCATTTTAATTTTATTTTCATGCTAATTATATACTTCTTTTGACCTTTTGAACTGCGATCTTTCCAAGGGACCAAGGAGATTTCCGTCTCAAAGCCTCGATAACTGTAAGTCCTCAATTGAATGACTTATATTATTAAAAACGGTATAAATTTAAAGTTCTTGACCAACATTTTATTACATAAAAATTGATTTGTTTAAAAAGAATTTGCTTTTTATTTTCTCTATGTGGTTGAAATGAAATTTTATTGGGAAATTTATTCTTTAAAGACGTTGGAGACTATTTTTTATGTAACACAAAATGCTTCATCAACATTTCGTTCGTCTTATTTTAATTTGTTATAAAAACCGTAACGGAAGTGAATAATTGAAATCTTTTTTTGTATATAAAATAAAGAATAAAAGTATCTTAAAAGTTTTACAAGTTATTATACATAAAATGATTTCATTTAGATTCTAACAAATTATTCAGTCAGTTTAGATATTGAAAGTTATAAACACTTTAGTACAGTTTTTGTTGATATGTATGATTTTAGTTGTTTTAAAGGAATATATAACTGATCTTAGAGTTCCCTTAGTATTTTCGTTAATGAGATCATAAATAGTATTATTATCTGATAAACATGAATTATATTAGAACGAAAAAGCAGAATATTAAAACCAATTGTTTGAGAATACGATAATAAAAAATTATTGATATTGCTTGTTATCTTTAATCAAAATTTATTCCCATAGGATTACTTGTCTTAAAATTGGATAAATGGAGACTGTATTTAGAATATTCCTAGATTCTTATAACAGACTAATTACAACGAAGTTATGAATGAAATGAAATTTTTTTTATATGTATTAATGTAGCTTCTGTGTGAGATTTTTTGTTTTACTTAGTGCAACGATGTCGACTCTTGAATGTACGATTTTAAGTATAATGACAACTGTAGAACATCTGAGATATTAATCAAAATATATTTTATGAAAAATCAAATGAAAGCATAACACAGAACATGTAGGTCATTTTCATCCACGTATATCATTTTAATATCCACGACGAATTGTATATGAAAACCATATATTTTTAATGAATAAATTATCCTTTTTCTTTTGAAAATGTATATATTATAATATTTAATTAAAAATCTATATTTATATTTAGCCAAGGCTTTTAACTAATGCAGGAAATATCACCGAAAATAATTAAATATTCTCATGACTACACTTTATCCATGAAAAATTGGGGGAAAATGAGTAATTTTATTATGCATATGCATGGACAATTAATGATTTTGTTTTTCTAAATGCATGTTACATGCTTATGATTCTAACTATACACTAAATTAAAAAAAATGAGATTTTTAAAAATGCAATGCTGGTTGCAGAATCATTGTGTCATGGGCTATCTAAAATAATCAACTCTAAAAAGATATTTCTTACACTTGAAAATAAACAAAGCACTACTATTTCAGTGATTTGAATGCTATCTAAGTAAAGTTTTTTCATCCAAAAATAATCCTTTTTTAAACATTTTAAGATTTTTTAATGTAATTAAGTCAGATTGAATGGGAATTTGTTTTTAATTTAGTTTTTTTTCTTCTTTTCATTGCTAATATAAATTACAAAAAAGAAAGAATGTAATGACTGCAATATAATAATATAGTAAATAAACTTAATAATTAGGTTAAAGTGAAAAGAGTTGAGCAAAAAAATATTTTTAATGATTTTGAGATAATATGATTAGTTTTTTAGAAACTAGTATCATTGAATAAAAACAAACATAATGGAAGGGATGAATTAAAAATCAGTTTCTTTAATTTTTTTTGTAGATAAACATATTCTTTTCCCATGTATAATTCATTGAGGTTATTGTTTGATAAATTACTTTTGGAAATTGCAAAGTAACATAAAATATTAAACACATTTAAAAAAAACACTTTCTTTCCTACCATACCTGAAGTGTTGAAACGATTAGCATATTCGGCGCAACACTTTTAGCAATGGATGGAGTTTGGTGTTGTGGAAGTCTATTTCCATCCTCGTCCAGTGACTCGTCAAGACCTTCTCCCAGCAAAATGTTCACCATAGCATACTCCATAAGCGAGGCGAACACGAATACTGTGCAGGAAGACATGAAAATGTCTATGGCCTTGATGTAGGACACTGGAGGCAGAGATTTCTGGGACTGGGCATGTTGTGTGGATAGGGTGAGGAGAGAAGTAACGCAGAGAGTAACTCTGGCTGGCACTGCCTCAGGCTTTATCCAGAAGGAAATCCAGGACATGATTACTATGAGGCACGTTGGGATATAGGTATGGAACATGTAATATCCAAGACGTCTCTTTAGGGTAAATATGACTTGAATACAGGTGAAATTTCCTGGAAGGGTTTGAGCATGATTGATTCAGTTTTCATTACAATCAAAACTATTTTTATAGTGCCACAAGTCATCATTGGGTAAGTACAGAAATACAGATGAAACCAAAATAAAGGGATATTAATCTACTTATAGATAATGACAATGTAATTATAAAATATAAAGTACTATTATGAATAATTATGGATATCCGCAAATGTTTCAGACAAATATTCGTAATAAGAGAAATCAGGTAGAGCTGGGATCCAGTTAAATTTAAATCATCCAGTTATATATATATATATTCAATCGTAAGGCATAATAGAAAGATTTTATATATAAATAACACTTAAGTAGATAACAATGTATTTTACACTCAAAATTACTCATGTTGAATATAGATTCGATGCAAAATTTGTGATATGTATTAATGTGTGATACTTATGATTTATTTTATTTACAATGATGCCTCTATATTTTACGTCTAAATAATGATTTTATTTTAAATGACTTGCTCATATCATTCAATATCATTTCAGTATATGAACAATGTAATCAATCTTAATTCATCAACTATTGCAAGTTATAAATCACTCATTGATATAAATTAAATCATTTAACAAAATAGAAAATGAGTAAAAAAAGTTTTCTTTATTATAACTTACTTTATTCAGTAATGCTTAATTTTTTTTTAAAAAAAATGTATTTTAGATTGTATTTTCGTTTACGGAATTCTAAATTCAGGTTGCATTTTATTCAAGCTAAAAGAATCTATACCGAATGAGCAGAAAATGTGTAAAAAAAAAGGAAGAAATGTAATTTATTTGATATTAGGAAGAAAGTGGCAAATATTGTTGTAAAAACATTTTTTAATTCCATCCATATTAAATATCTGATGAGTTCTATATAAAATAATGGAAAAAAAGTTAGTATATTTAGTGTTTAATTTATCTGTTTCTAGAGAGAAGATTATTAAATACATCTTTGTGTAGTTTCCAAATTTATATTTCCCTTAATTTATATTAATGTTGGCATGCAAACTTTGTCAATTAGAAATTCCCAAAAATGAATAAAAAATGTGCTCAGTTTTTAAAACAGAAATGAATTTTTCGAAATGAAATTTTAAATAAACAGCTAAATTCATTATGAACTTCTAAGTTTAAATAGTGGTATACATCAATCAAATTCCTTTTCATTATACTAAATTCGGCTTGCTCTTTTTTTACCTTTATCTTTATGTAACATTATGTTATAATATGCATTTGAAGTTTTGAAATGCACTCTAGATGAAATATACTTTTACCAAATATAAAAATGTTATCTGAAGAGATCGAGGATTGGAGAAAATATCTGATCTTAATAATTTTCCTGGTACCTTAAAGAAGAACATTCCAACGAATCCAATGCTATATTGCGTATATAAATTTTATCGAGTATACGAACTGAAGTCAATGCACATGGATATTTACACACTACAAAATGATGGATATTTCTTTAACAGAGTTTACTTATACTTTCGATACTATAATAATTTAAATTAATAGGTATTTGAATTATTTTTCAGTTCAGTTTAGTATATAAAAATAATTGAATAATTTTAATTAATATATTTTGTATGACATCAGATGCCGTATTCATGAGAAAATTTTAACTACATTATAATTATGTAGAATTGGTATCCTATAGCCTCAATACTTTTCTTAAATATAAATTATGTTGTTAATGAATGTGGCAAAATGGGATACAAACATAATCTCGTTTTTTGACATGATAGATGCATTTTCTACTCTAATTAAGTGAGAGAGATATAGCAATTCTAAGAACTGAATAGATCGCTTAGTATCAATCACTTACCTTTACATAATATTAGATGAATATAAGAACTAATTCAACCCATATTACTTTCCTAAAATCCTAATAAACTAAATTTTGTTACTTACCAGTGGAATACACTTTAGTGCAGTCCCCCAAAGAAGTATCAACCAAGTTGTGCTGAGGTAACTCAATAGATTCATCTACAACCAGAGGCACTTCTTGTTCCCAGTCAAAAAGTAAATCGTCTGTAGTATACGACACTAGAAATATATATTTCGCAATTATAATTATAAGAAAATTATTTAGCAATTAGAAATTGTTAGAAAAACTGGTAGTTATTGAATAAGTTATTACCGAATAAGTTAAAAGGGGATGATGCTCTTCTTTCAGGAATTCCTCACAGTAAAAAAATACAACATGACGAATACAAAAGCCTGCATTGTTATTAACTTTGAATATATAAGGGTCGTTCAAATGAAAGTGGGACTTCTGTTGGTTTGACGAAATATTTAATTGTAGCAGTGTGTTAAGTATACAGACTAAAACTAATACACACACAAAAAAAGCATAACACTACAGAGAACTTCTTTATAGATTGATGCCAGTTTCCGATTGGTCCTAGAAATGATCAATAACCTAAATGAAGAGCGTTGGGAATTGTCTAAGGTACTGTTCTTCAACAGCAATCCAAACAGCAGTGTCGCTTGCAAATTGTCATCCTACAAGGGCTTTTTTGAATAGACCAATGCCATTGTAGTCACAAGGCGAAAAGTCAGTGCTATACGGAGAATGTTCCAGGACTTTATATCGAAATATCAACAACAAATAGCTTCTCACAGATGCAACATGAGGGTGGATGTCAACTAATACCCTATAACCGGAAGCAGTGTTTTTTAATTTGGAATGGTCCCTCTTTCATTATTTGAATTTACAGATGAAAGATCTGTAGAGGGTCAGTGCATACTTCATGCTGAGGAATGTGATCGGTTCCTTCGGGAAAAAAGGGTACTTTCATTCTCTTTGTGGGAACCCTGCATCCACCCTGGAGACAAATTCAAATAAAAAGTTCACCGAAATTTGGCAAACTTATTCATGCGAATTCAACAGACACAAACATGATTTCATTGAACACTCAACACACACACTTCACAGAAACACATACAACCACCCACACAACATGTAGTTAGCGTTATGCACCAATATCAACTTTGGAGCACCACTTAACAATCTCGTAGGTGTGAACAATTATGTAAATGTTAACATTAATTCTAGTTGCTTCAATAAATTAAATGACATACCAAATGATGATTTGGTATGTCATTTGTATGTATTTCATATTTTTCTTGAGTGGTTTGTCATTCTCATTCTATTCAATTTCAATTTATGACAGGAGCTTCTTTTTCCCACCATGCGATCACTTTGATCTCATTAATCTACGGTCCATAGTCTTAAGATAATCAATAATTAATCTCAGAGAATCACCCCTCGTCACAAGCAACAAAATAATCATTTTAAGAACGCACAAAGTTGAAAATTCTTGATTATAATTTTCATTTTGTGTATGTTTGAGCAATACCTGATTGCATTAACTTTCATTGAGTTGTATGTGAACAGTTCCTTTTTGATTGACTATATTGCCATTATCTCCCCTATAGAGGTTCATCGTATCTGTCTGATTGGATTACCCATCCTCTGCAGTAATTGTTTCTTGGGTGATGACTATGGAATCTTGAAATGATAGAACTGTCATCCTACTGGTTCGTTCTCAAGAAAATGTACTGCATCATCGGAAAACTGGAGTCTTGAGACAGTTTTATCCCATACACAATTTGCAGATGACAATAAATCTCAACTGGGCTTCCCTTTTTCGCAGTGAAAAATTGCAGAAAATCACGTTAACCACGTCTGGAGGTATTCATTTTATGAACGGTAACCATTACTTCTTTCCCACACAGAAATAATTGACGCGTTTCCGCGATATCGCCTGGTTTCAGTCAACTCAGAACCCTCTCTTGTTGCACGTACGAGTGCTATGTTCTGTTTTATCAGGAACATGTAATATAGATGGAAAAAATGACTTAATTATAACAAATGCAGAGGGAATTCAGAAGAAATTAAAATTTATCAGAGCAATGGAATAAACACATATTATAATTAATGCAATTATTCGAGTAAATATCTCAAAAAATTAACTTTATTGATAAAAGGTAAACAATTAAAAATAATGCTAAGGTTCTATATTTTAATATTAAATTCAATTATTTTCTAAGCGTTAATTTATACACACTGTTTTGTTGAAGTTTGACTGCATACCTATGGTAAAGTTTTCATAAGCTCGAAAATTCCGTTTTTCTTTATTTACTACTAATTAAATTTCTTAGCCATCGCTATTTAAACAGACATGATACAGAATATTTAATCAGCGTCTTGTCTTCGAAATTAGAGCCATTAAAATATTTATAAACTTACAAATTACCAGAAAACGTTATATAAATATATTTAAAATTTACTTTGAATGTAATAATGTCAAAAAAGGGTATATTGCACTGGAGAAATATTATAAATTTATTAAGTTATTTATTGAAAATATAGCTACATTTTGTAGTTATTAATCACATAAGAATTATATATATTGCAAATGAGATACGTTTTTTTGACGTAAATATACAAGTAATGAACCTAAACAGAACCTATACATACTATATAGACCTTTATAAGAAATACATAAGTGTGGTTATAAAAATACCTGAGTAGGATAATAGAAAAGGACAATAGAAATAAGATAAATCCCCTTTATACAAAATGATTCATTTGATTTCAAAATTCCTTGTTCAAAAATGAATGATACAGAATGATAAGTAATATATGGAAACAAAAGAAAACTGTAAAAGTTTTATATTGTAAGAAAATAGATAGTTCTCGCATGTTACTCGTGAATTAATTTAACAAAAGCTTTTTCTGAAGTTTTCATGGAGCTATCTCGCAGTCGGATCGGTCATAGTGGATTTGATGTTACACAGATGGCCGACTAAGACATAGATATGCGGTTCTATGTCAAATCACCTGATTTACCACGCCACTTCTTGTTATGGGTGTGTGTAAAGATAAAGTGCATGCACTGCCATTACTAACAAATTTATTTGAACTTAAACGATTTCTGTTGCTGTACAATAAATCACCATTGACACTTTAAAATGTGTTTGTCAGGAATTATATATTTAATTGAAACTATGCTTGTAACTAAAGGAAATTATACCGAACACTTGTAGAAAAAAAATCTTCCATATTTCTCTTTGTATTAATGGTTATTTATCATCCTGTGTTGTATATTTTTGAAAGTATGGAATTTTAAATTCGGATGAATGATATTTCGAATTAGGTATTTTTTAAATCTTGTATTTCCTTGTCCTTCCCAGACATGGTTTGTTGACTTTTTAAGACATTTTTATTTCCTTATTTTGCTTCAGTATTTTTGTTGTACATATGTTTCGCTTATCAATTCTTTTTTGTTACTATAAATGTAAATATGTAGATATGTTTATATAAATATGTTCACATTGACAATACAGCCGTTCGATTAATAATGACTTTGATGTAATTTTTAAACTCTTTTGTACTATTTCTTGTGTGCGTATTGAAGAGTTGTTTATCTTTGGTACTTAATATGATCAAATTTAAATACCTTTTTCCTTGCTTTTTTTTTTAAAAAAATTGAAATGTTAAATATTTAACTTCTTAATGCGAACTTTATTACATTCAATTATCTCTTTTTTATATCAACTCATTCCTTTAAACTCAGTTTTTGATTTTAAATAAGGTCTGGAGAAGTGGTGGTAGATACTGGCTTGATAACTCCAAACTAGTACCAGTGAATGATTCGTCCAATCAATCTTTGATCTTTATGACTGCTTTTGAATCCCAAAACTATCATCGCCATAACATTTTGTGGCTGATGAGACCGTCTGTACCTTCTTTGGAACAGATTCGCAGGAATGAACCCATTATTTTTACTTTTAGTTACATTACTGTGTATAATGGTGAATCCAAACGTTATCGAAGGTTTCAACTCGACACAAAATTGCAACCCAACGGAATTTGTCCTGTTTGCAATCAAATTTTGATTTCTCTGCAAATTGTTGTCAAATCTAAGCTAATCTATTGATCATTTTCAAATTTGTTTAATCATCATTTAATAGTTTTCAGCCCACAATGGTAATCCTAACTTACCTTCGGAAATAGATACTATGTGAAATTCTCTCGAACGAACTAACCGTATTATATTTTAATTGGAATTTAAAGCCAAACAAGTACATATTGGATTGAAGAAAGAATGCATTATGTTGAAATATTTATTGCAAATTCAGCAATGTTTTGGAGTCAAAATTCCTACAACTATTATTGTGAATAGAAATTTCTAAATGCGAATGAGTCATGCTCTTTAAAAATAGATGGACATATTATGGATTTGCGTAGGAGCAATGGTAATAATGTAATGGTAATGGATTTGCGTAGGAGCAATAAGTATCAAACTCCTATTGAAATGATTATTCATACTTTACTCGCGTATTAATGATAAATTATTTGAATATTCGAAACCATGAAACTTTAAAAAAAAATTGAAAAGAAAAAAAAACTTTTTACTTGCTAAGTCTTTTCCGCTAAAATGAAACTATCGATCAAATTTATGCAATCGATTCAGTATTCTTGCGTAATGTTGAAAATACAACTAGGTCAACTAATTTAAGTTTCAGAAAAGGAAATGACAAAAATTATTTTCTCTAGTTAATTATATCAGTTTTGAGGCTCTGTAATGGCTTTCTCCAGTAAATTAATGTTCATCTCTTGCATTCGTAATGCGTTTTTAGAAAATTCAACTGTTCAAACAAACGTGGAGAAATATGCTCTTTATTCATTCGTTTTTCTTCAATTTGTGAATTAAATAGAAGTTTCAGTGCTTTTAGATGCATACATATTAATACCCAAATACATTTGTGTTGTTGAAGAGAGAAATGGAGTAAAAGTTGGCGATATATATATAAAAAAATATTACTTGAAAATGGACTTGTATATTTTATCTTTATAATAAAGTAATCGTGTTATAAAAGGAAATAAAAGATTTAAAAACACATTAGATGTAGGATTGTGTTTCTGGTCGATTGCCATTCAAAAATTTATGAAACAATCATGTATATGATTTCTTTCAAGACTTTTATTTAACAAGAACTAGCTTTGCTCTACAACTGATGGATGACGTCTTTTATTTAATCTATTTCCGTTATTGTCTAATGAATAAAACTTTAAATTTCCATGTTTTAAATGTTTGCACGTAAGAGTTTGATACTCATGAATTATTGCTTGAACTGTTTTATTAAAAACAGGATTTTAATACTGATTTTTTAATTTTATTTCTTGTATTTAATAAGGCCTTTTAATTATTTGTTTACTCCAAATTACTGAAACAGTTTTATAAAAATGAAACCTAGCATACTTTATAATATTGTCAGTGAGATATATTCAGTTGTTGCGAACAATTTCGAAAAATATTTGTCAATGTTTAAATAAAGTAAATGAAAATGCTTATAAAATTCAGCTCCGAATAAAAATTGAAATTTTAACGTGATAGGGATAATTAATGTTTAAAAAACGAGTATTATACATTTAACGATTCAATTCCTTTTTTAATCATATTTAAAAAATTTTGTATTTCATTATTAAAACTGTATTTGTACTGTTTGTAGCCTGAAATGGAATAAATCGATAAAATATATTTTTCTGAGAAAAATAGGTTACTTCCAAATTTGATCATGGTCTCGGACTCGCGGCCGACAATTTTTGTCCAGTCGTGGATTCGAGCCTTGATGCCACAAAAGACCCATGTTGGTATGTTGTGAAAGTTAGGAGAAAGGGGGGGTCCAACTCAGGTTTCATCCTCGTCACGCGACTGAGGTGCAAAATTACCAGATCCGTCGCCAATAGTCATAGTGTTACTTCTAGTGAAACGTTAATAAATCAATCCAAATTTGATTTAATTAGACTGGTGTGATGTAAGTTTCACCAATCCTATTGGGTTCGAAAGCTTAAATTATTTTTAGGAATGAGAAAACTTATTTTAAAAACCTTGAATTCTACTCAATTTATTAGTGTATTTAAATTTGCGTTATTCTAAATTTACATATTTCAAGAAGTGTTTTAATGCAAGTAATTGAATTTTCAATCCAAATTAAACGTAACAAATTGATTTTTAGGTTCAAAAGACCGCAGAAGCTTAGTGGTCAGGGGAGTGGACTCGTGGCTGGCTGTTTTCGACGAGTCGTGATTTCGAGCCTTGATGCCACTAAAGACCCGCCGTGTAGCCGGGCTGAAGCACACGTTAAATTTGTCGATGACCAAAGTCTTCCCGTTTGCTCGGTGTGGAAGTTAGTAAAGAGGGTGCCAGCTCAGTTGTCCTCGTTATTTGATCGAGGCTCAAAATTACTAGATCTGTCGCAATAGCCCTCGTGTTGCTACGTTCCTGCTACGTTGCTACGTGTTGTCCTCGTGTTGTCTCGTGTCTGTACTGCGACGTTAATGAAAGCAAACTAATTTAACTTCAACATCGATCAATGATCAAACAGTTTCAAAGAGTATATTTTTATTTAAGAATAATATTTATTGAAATAGTTTATTTCTTAGAGTTATTTGTGTCGAATAATTGAATTATCATTGACACGATCTTCAATTTCAGTGAATTAACATATTGGAATCCTGTGCCTAAAATTTTTCAATTTGAATATATTGAGTAAAACATTTTAATTTGCTCTACATTTGATAGAAAATTATTTTTAATAATAATTATTCAACTATAGTGCATTAAATAAACAACAATAAAAAGCCAAAATATTCCTTAATTAACATCATTAAAAAAGATAAAGGGGCATCTAAAATACAGTACAATGCATTTAGCAGAAATTAAATTGGCAGAAGGGCTCATGTAAATGATTTGAAAATATTTAAAGTAATAATGAATTATTCTTCATATTCAATAACTTAATTTAGTTATTTTTCAAATTTAAGCCTTTAAAACTTTACTTACTTTCAAATTTAAAATTTAGTTATTTTTCAAATTTTGAGTAATTATAGTTGGAAATAAGTTAACTAATTTCTTGCATCTCTGTACTATTAAATTTAAATAAAATAGTTCTGAGAAAATTAAGGAATATTAACTAAGCATCTTAATTTTTAAAGGAAATATTCTATATATTTTATTATTTTATTTTACCTAAATAATATGCTTATTTTTGCAATAAGTAATCGATACATAATTACATTTGATCTCAGACTGTATAATGTAATGTAAAATGCGATAATACTAGTCTTCTTATAGTATATGATTAATAATTAATTTAATTTCAATTCAAAAACAATCACATAAGATTCTTGCTTGGATGTTGTAATTATTGTTGCCTTTAATAGAAAAGTTTCTAAATAACTTATTGAATATCTTGTTTTTTATTATGGCATATTAGAAAGGGATAGCATTTTTCTAAAATTTTAAGCTGTACAACCAGTTACTTACACAATTTTCATTTGTTAAAACAAATTAATAATTTTCAGAAAATTATTTAGTAACTAGACGTGCAAATTATCTTATTTATAAATTCTTTAAGAAAAATGTTTATACTAATTTTTTTATTTCATACTTTGTACAATCAAGCCTAATCTGAAATCACACGAATGACTTTTATTAATAAATTTGAAAAAAGTAAAAAAAAAACAAAACAAAGAAAGGTGTTAATTGTTTATTGTAATTAATATTTTTTGTACATTTTATGTAAAATTTTTAAGAAAATGGGAAAGTGAAACACAATTTTTAATTGTGTAATAATTTCTAAAAACATGTAATTTAAATTAATTAAAAATATTATTTATCTTTTTCAAAAAAGAATATTGACTCATTTTTTTACCTAAAGCTTCTGAAAAATTATTAAATAATCTATTTTTTTATCTATTTGATATTTATTAAAGATTGCATAAGATGAAGCAGATGCTGCTTTTAAATACGAAACAATGAAACTAGATACACAATCTATAATAAACAAATTAATTATAGTCATTCGATAATATATATAAGTGCATTAAAATATTTTTTAATATCACAGAAAAAGTTTTTATGAAGGACTTTATTTTGTCTTTTGTTTTGAAAAACTTTTTTTCCTACACTATTCAATTTATTAAAATAATTCTAATTAGCTAAATTAATGAGTTTATTCATTTTAGCGTGAATTCTAAATACATAGTTCACTAAATTAATCATTACTTCATAATTGTATGAATAAAATAAAATTAAAGGGAAAAAAAAGAGTATTTTCTTACCATAGTTAAATTGATAAATTTAGGGGAAAAAATCAATTTTTTTTTGGTTAACATTTTATAGAAAACGAGTGAATTTATTTTTATTCAGCATACGGAATTTGACTCATAATAATAAAGGAGGATATTACTTAATTAAATTTTAACATATTTGTTCCAAATTAAAAAAAACATCTTGTAAAGTTAGGTGTACTCGTATATAATTGGGAAAATTTTCCATTAGTTGTTTAATTTCATTGCTGTAATTTATTTTTCTTCTTAAATTTCTGATTTTATTTGTATTATTTTTAAATTAACTAAATACATGCACTCGTATATGTACCCTTTTTAAAGTTACTGAAATGGGTAAAAAAAATTTTAGGTTTTTAAAATTCATTTGAAAATTCAAATTAAGATTAACTTTCTCCTTGCTGTTATAATTTTCCTGACTGTGTGTGTGTGTGTCTATCTTTTTAAACAAAAAATATTTATTTCACCTTTATGACAAATGGATCCTCGAGGGAAATCAAATGATAAATAAAAAGGAGTGCAAATGGTTCCGCTATATAGTTTGTGACTTATTAACAGATCTTGTAGCATCTGTTACATTTCGAAACATCTGTTACATCTCAGTATAATCGGTACATCTCACCTACAGCATCTATGGACACTATGCTTATTTCCCAGTTTCATTATTTTGATGATACTTCTATTCGCTTGAGGGAAACACAAATCATTTTGAGAACATTGCTACATAAATAATTTAGGAATATTACTACATAATTAGTGCAATAAATCGTTATTTGTATTCAGTTAAATTTCTCAAATCATTTTTTTTATATATTTTAAATAACTAGGCTTTTAAATTAGCATTTCAGTATTCTTCCAAGAATTCGGTTTCCTAGTTTCTATTTAAGAAAAATCTACCGTAATAAATAAGAAAACAACAAGAGTTATTTCAGAACTCTAATCCTTTCTAAAATAGCTTTTTAAGGCTTCATTTAATTTTAAACTCCAAATTTTGCTTTTAATTTCTTAAAGTAAATTGTTAATTAAAACTTTTTGTATAGTTTAATTTAAGCAAACCATAGTTCTTGGTAGTGAAGGCAATATTAAATTCACACAATATTTTTTTCGCTCGAAGGGAATCTAAAGGCTGGAAGGTTCATGCTGTCCAAATAAAATTCGTCAACCTATTTCAGAATTACAACGCTAACTGTTCAATTTAAGTATAGTGATAAATATTTGAATCCAGATGTCAGAGAACATAAAAAAAAAAAAAAAAAAAAAATAGAAAATTATTACGTGTGATACACGGTACCTACGACTGTAGAACAGTAACTTTTTAATTTTGGGATGATCTATCTTAGACTCTCTTTGAATTTACATCTGAAAAATTTACAGAGGGTCATTGCATACTGAATGTCACTTAATAGGATCAGATTTTTCAAGGGGAAAGATAGTTTGTTTTCTATTTGTGGTGACCCTGACTTCCTCCTGGAGATCTATTTAAATAACAAATCAACCCCCCCCCATGCTTACTCACATGAAATTGAAAGAGACATAATTCCCACTCCTTAGACACACAGAAATTTAAGCGCTCACAACCACCACATTATGTCTACACATTAAATTTCTAAGTTTGGGGCACTATCTGATAACTTGCAGATATGTACAGTAATGTAAATTTTAATTTTAATTATAATTTGCTGCTATAAAATTAAATGAATACATAAAATGATCATCTTTTAATGGAATTTTAATCATCAAATTATATTCTCATCAATTATAGGGATTGATTCTCATTAAATCTCATCAAATCTTATCCTCTCTTCTCTTCCATCAGAGGATTTAATTATGGCCTATTATCAATTGTCAGATGATTTTCAATTTTCAAAATCATAGTTTAAGATAATCACTTACATCTGAAAGACGAGTCTGTATCACATAAGTAAAATACATTTAACTAATTAAATTTGCTGATTATAAAAATGTGTATAAATTTATTAAATTATATGAGATACATAAGAACGTGCAATGTTTCTACGGAAACACACAAAATAAATCAATCACTTTTTGTGCTTAGTATCGTAGGTATAAAGGTTTATGTGCATGAAGATTTTTTTTACTATAGTGAAAATGAAATAGCAATTGTATTTAATTATTATGGAACTTAACATTTTGGAGACGACCGCCAATGGGGTACGATTTTTACAAATAATAAATGTCATACCCCACCATTGATACACGTTGTTGCAAAGGTGTTAATTAATAATAATAAGATATATAAATTTCCTTAAAAGTTTCATTATAACAAAAATATATGGTCATGGAGATAGTTTGTTACTTTTTATACCCCTATACTTTATTTTTGTGCTTCATTCTTGTTGCCGAGTAAAATACCGATTGAAAATTTTAAATTTTAGCGAGTGACTTTGTGTTAGTGAAAAATTACTGTGATGTACTTTTTTGAAGTACACGTCCGGGTGATAATTTTAAGTTTTGTATTTGTTGTTCAAGGAAGCGCCTTAAGTAATTTCTAAGTTTAAAAATATGAAGTACGTGGCAAAAGTATATTAATGAATATCTAATGAAAATATTGTATTATCAAATTAATTATCTGAAAACATTAGCGAAGATGTAGGTATCTCCCAACGATTTGATAAAGGCTCGTTACAATATTGAAAAACAGTAATCATATTAGTGATTACGAAAAGGACTAACGAAATGTTGAGGGAATAAATAATAAGAAAATATATAATTTTCATATGGTAAAAAACAACAGCAATATTGATAACCTTTGAAACATCATAACATGAGTGAAGAGCAATTTTATATAGAAAATACAAAAATTTTAAAATCAGGGTTTCAGTGGTATTTTTCAAGACATTCAAGCTTAGTGAGAAAGAAAAATAGCGGCATGTTTGAAAAAAATCTCAAATCAAGGCTTCCGACAGTATCTCATGGTTTAAATCCATTTTCTTCAGTAATGAACAATATACCTGATTACTAAGAGACTTATCTTCGATATATAGATAGTATTGCTCTTCAGATGACACCGTTAATTAAATGCATGTATATTATTAAAGTTTTGTTCAAAATATAACACTACTGTTTTCAAAAGACAAAATGTAGAAAACATCACTAAAGACTGATAAAAGTTTCAAAACACTACATTTGGTGCTGCTATAGACTGCAATTTTGAAGGGTAGGGAATCCAATAACTGAATAATATTATTATGCTTCGGAGATGGAATTCGTTGATTGTGGTATTGTACTGTCCTCTAAAAACTTTTTTCCGATAAAACTAGTTTTTATATTTCTACCATTTTCATCCCCCGTTAACTCCTAATTAGTATAATACTTTCTCTAATGTCCCTTTAATTATCCAAATATTCATCATGTGACCGGTTTCTAATGATATCTTCAATTTCCTTATTCCATGAAGTACATAGGATGTTTATTGAACAGTTCAGTTGCTATTGTTAGTAACTTAAAAAAATTAGATATCCAATAACTGCCAATAACACATACTTTAAAAGGTGAGTGCTGTTTCATTTCTAGTATAAGTGGATAATCATATAGTTAACAACATAAAAAAATCATGTATTCTTTTTTAAAACTATTCTCGTTATGGTTCTTGTTATTATTCGTATCGAAAAGGTGATGATTAGGACGACTGATATTTGTTCGCTTAAGAGAGTGAAAAATTGTTCTCTGAAAAATAACAAGCGGTTTGGTCACAATAAAGGTTAATAGTTAAAATTTTATTGCAATTTAAAGACCTTAACTAGAATATAAATGAGAAAAGTGAACAAATTCGAATAAATAATACGAACAAACATTGAAAAAAAGATCATGATGATTATCTTAAGAATTTAGAGACAATGTTATAATATTATAATCACAATTAACAATTGATATATTTTTGGCTCACAAAACTTTCGTTCACCCTGGACTGAAGATAATTTTTGTTTATATTTTTATTTTATTTGAATTTTATAGCATCTTATTTTCATTTAACTAATTCATTAAAGTCACTATTAAAAGTTTTCCAATTTATGCAATTTTTGAATTATTCTTTAAAGATATTTATTGCTTTAAATTTATAATTTGTCATCTTCACAGTTACTTTAAAACCATGCCTTATTTTATCATTTTCTGTAAAGAAACAGCATTTTGTCGAATAATACGATTATTTTCTATAAAAATTTGATAACATCTAAATTTGGAATAATTTTTAATACTAAACTGATAAGAAGTATATAAATTTAAAACTCTTATTAGGTGTTATGTATTATATGCCTGTGACGAAAATTAATTTGGATTGAATTTATAATTGTGTATATTGATTTTAAAACAGTAGGCAAATATTAATCGAAAAGAACGAAACATAAAGCTTCTTAACATATTTAAAATTATTTAATTACATATTACTCCTTTGTTTAATAAAAGATTAAAAATAGAAATATTATGGTTTACTTAGAGTTGAAAAATTTCAATTAAAATTCTAAATTTTGGATCTTTACATGCACCTCTTTTTTACACAAATAAAACGCTAAATGTATGAAAATATGAAATTAACTTCTCATTAGTTTTCGCGCACCTATGAGTACATAAGAATTTAAAAACAAAGCAGAATTAATGTGATTATAAGTTTTATTACTTGTAAGATATTTATTAAAAAAAAAAATTTCCCGAAGGAATCTAATAAGGAGAAGAACTTACAACTTTCAATTTTCATCATACAGATCTGCGTGTCATGAGGATAGGATTCAAATTTCATGGAGCAAGATAACAGAAGAGTCAGTCTGTAAGGAATAAAAAATGATATTATATATATATATATATATATATATATATATATATATATATATATATATATGATATTGTCATTTATAGGCATATAGACGATATACTTATCCTGAATTATATTAAACATTCTGAAAAATTTATCCTTTTGAATTCCATACATAAATTTAATTCAAACTAATAATAATAAATATCAAGCATAATATTTAGACATAAAATTGAAAACTGTAGCTTTTACAATCATTATTAATATTTATGATAAGAAAGGTACTTCATATTAATCCTTTCTGAAACAGTTTACATACATATTTTTACTTTTGAGTCTTGAATAGGGTTTTTAACTATTTTGTTGTAAAGTGATTATGTTGATTTGTACATTTGGATCTGTAATACTAATATATCCACGATTTCATAATAAATATAATTCTTCTAGGTATCTTTGAACTCGTAAAAATGGTATTTGAAATGAATTTTTATTTTTGATAATGTAATGGATATTTAAGGAAAGATTAATCTTGAATGGGTTTCTTTGATACCGCAAAGTTTTTGAAGAAGAACATTCACTTTAGACCTCAGTCAACTGGCGATGACGTTCCAAAACATGTTTAGATTTTTAAAGCTTCTATATCATTTTTTGGAATGATTTGGAATCAATTTTATTGTTGAGGCTTTATTATTTCACTTGATATTCTTAAGTGGTATTCAATCTCTAAGCCATTACACTTCCAATTTTCAGCTTTGGGTTATTTTTATGGTTATAGTCGGACATTTTAACACATCGATCAATAACTCCCGAGTCTAAAATTGAAAACAATTTTTTTTTTGCAAAATTTTTTTTTATTCATCAACATAACACCTTTTGTTAATCACCTTTTAGGGTGATACAATCGTTCCAATGCTTTTCCAAATCTTTTTTTTTTTTTTTTCCTCCCCCAAATTTTTTTTTTGCAAGAAATCTTTTTTGTTGCGAGTAAATAGCGATAAACAGCTTTCTGAATCATCGACTCGTTGCTGTTTTTGTTCCATCGAAAGCAATCGCGGCACCCACTTGGAAAAAACCTTTTTCACTTCACTTCAAAAAACCCTTTTCCTGGTTTCAAGCAAAGGTTAGTACTCTAGAAAGACCTGGTTACTGGTTTACTACGAGCGCCATCTCTGGGTTAGTTTCGGGAGTTATTGATCGATGTGTTATGGATTAAACTCTGGAGTCAAAAATGTGATTCCTGATTTTATTGACGATCTTTGTTCTGAGTGATAGAAACTGCTTTATGCTGAACTGGACTGGAGGTTTCAGTTGACAAATGTTATAGAAGTTAGGAAATTGAAGCATCAAATCAAATGTCAACCTCTCCATATGCCCTAACTGTTAACTGACTGCGATGTTCATCTCCAACAACTCTCATATAACTTTAGAAAACTTTAGAGGCATGTTTATACAAAACAATCGGATAATTTAAATGGATTAGAATAATTGGTTGTAGTGTGATAAAATGTCCACTTCAAATTTCCATATAAGGATGTCATAATTAAAAGTTATTAGTACCTAACAGTTCATTAATGACCTTTGGTACATTTAATAATGTTAGCATGTACTGTTTATTCCCAGTACCAACCATATTATTTAAAAACACGGATTTAAAGAGTAATATTATACTTAGAGACTTCATTACAATATATACGTGAGATTTAAAGTCAAAACCGAAACCTGTGCCCTGTAAGAATATTATACTCTATTATTATAGTTTATCTTGCTTATACATATGGATCAAATAATATTTCTTTTTCTCAAATCAATCTTTAAAGTTTTTACTTAAAATTTTAAAAATAGTATATATGAGAAATAAGATAAATATCTAGAATTTATTCCTAATAAATATAATTCCTTCTCGAAATATAAACCAAAGATTTGAAACAACACCTATAATTTTTTGTATGACGAGATCACTCATTATAAACTTTTTTCAAACTACTCCTTTCTTCTTCCCAACTATATAATTTAGGGGACACCTCATTCCCCAAAATATTATAGAATAATCTATTTCATAATACGAAACACTGAACATATTCATGAACTTGTGTAATTAACGCAACGTTCTCTGTAACGTTATAATAAGCATTGCGTTTGCATATTCAAACTGATATGAGGATAATGTTTGGAGCTTAAGAGCGTTGTTTGCTTATACAAACTAGAAAGGGAATTATACGGATACACTGATTAGGAAAGACTTCATAATCCTCTAAAGCTAGTTATTATTGAATTATATTTAATGACAAACTTTGGAATGACTAACATTTGGACCTTAAAGGTCTGAAGTTGTTATGTACTATTTTGGTATTTGGGCGTCCTTAGTGAACATTGTACCCTAAACTGATTTCATTACCTTACATCGCACATTTTTAAGAGGTTGCCACATATAATTAGGACGTAGTATTGTTCGAAAGCAGTACGAACCAAATCATTTTTTTTTTGTTTTACGAACTTTTTGACAAGGTTTCAATAATTTTGGCCGTAGTTCTTGCCTTTAATGAGTAATCCTCTAAGGCTAGTTGTTGATGAAACTCATAACTTTGAATCTTGGCCTGGCGATGAGGACAACACCTGAGCTGGCTTCTTCCGTTTCAAGCTACCATACCTCATAAAATATAAAATTTGAAGCTTCGACTGATTTAACGCGTATCAGACACGCTACATGGCGGATCTTTAGTGTCATCGGGGCTCGAACCTATTACTCGACGAAATCAACACCGGCCTCTAATCCCCTACCATGCAACAAGACTACAATTGACATAGAAACAGTATTATAGTATAATATTTATGCCAAATATTTAAAATGAAATATTAATATAATTGTAAAAGTTTTGTAAAGTTATCTGAAATGAATTTTACTGTACCTTACACGATATCATGAAGAGTCACATTTTGAGAAAATGTGCTGAAAGTTTTCCCCATTTATGTAAAGTTGATCAGAAGTAAGCATATACGTTTGTAATCATATCACGGGAAATAATAGGAATATTTTCATTACGTTTGCCTTAAAATATTTAGATAAATATATAAATTTGTATTCCAACAAATACACTTTTTAGATATTCAAGTCTATGTAAAATTTATGGATTGTGAGAGATCCATTAAATTCTGAATACTTTTTTTCAATCTTTAACTTATATATATAACACATGGATCAATAAGTCCCGAGACTAACATTGAAAACAACATTTTTTTTGCAAAATTTTTTTTTATTCATCAACATAATCACCTTTTAGGGTGATACAATCGTTCCAACGCTTTTCCAATTTTTCAATACCATGTTTATAAAAAAAATTATCTTTCGCTTCAAAATAAGCTTCAGTTTCAGCGATGACCTCCTCATTTGAGCCAAATCTTTTTCCCTGGAGCATTTTTTTTAAGATCAGTAAAGAGCCAGTAGTCACTGGGGGCTAAATCTGGCGAGTATGGGGGTGGGGAAGCAGATCAAAGCCCAATTCGTTCAATTTTGCCATTGTTTTCATCGACTTGTGGCAGGGTGCATTGTCTTGGTGAAAAATGATTTTTTTTCCTCTGCATGTGAGGTCGTTTTTTTGCGATTTCCTCCTTCAAACGCACCAGAAAATCAATATAATAATCACTGTTGATCGATTTACCTTTTTCGAGGTAGTCAATGAAAATCACGCCATGCGTATCCCAAAAAACTGACGCCATGACTTTGCCAGCTGACTACTGCGTTTTCGGATGGCTTTCGCCAGCTGTGCGCCACTCAGATGACTGCCGCTTCGACTCTGGAGTGTAGTGATGTATCCATGTTTCGTCCATGGTCACGTAACGACGCAAGAAATCTTTTTTGTTGCGAGTAAATAGCGATAAACAGCTTTCTGAATCATCGACTCGTTGCTGTTTTTGTTCCATCGAAAGCAATCGCGGCACCCACTTGGAAAAAACCTTTTTCACTTCACTTCAAAAAACCTTTTTCAGTAAATACACTTCCATATGATATCTGTGTCATCTCAGCAATCTCACGGAGCTTCACTTTACGATCTTTCATTATAATTTTTGTCACTTCACTCACATTTTCCGGTATAACGGCTTCCACAGGTCTACCCGAGCGTTCCGCGTCATTTGTGTCGGTACGACCACGTTCAAACTCGGCAAACCACCGACAAATCGTTGCTTTTGATGGACAAGAGTCCGGGTAACATTTTTCAATCCATTGTTTCGCTTGCACGGTGTTTTTACCCATTAAAAAACAATGTTTTATCAGAACACGAAACTCGGTTTTGTCCATTTTTTCAACAAACTACAAAACGACTTTACTCCAACCTCGATAACTCAGCTGTTTCTGGTCCGATCGACTTAAAATTTTGACACGTTTCAAGCAAAGGTTCGTACTCTAGAAAGACCTGGTTACTGGTTTACTACGAGCGCCATCTCTGGGTTAGTCTCGGAACTTATTGATCCATGTGTTATATAGACTCCTTCCTCTAAATCAGAAATCTTCAACCTAGGTCCCTCGAAACCCTACGGTTTCCTGAAACTTTGACAGGGGTTCGTAAGAGATCACTATTTGCGTAATCAAAGCCCAAAAATATTAGTAAAGTCTTAATTTTTATAAAAGATCGAATTCGTAAAGGCGGTTTGCCACTAAAAGTAAATTTAAATAAATATATTATAAAAAAAAAAAAAAAATCTCAAATTTCGTAAAAGCCACGTGCTTCAAATATAATCGAAACGCATAAGGTTACCAATTAGTCTCACTCATTTGGCTCAGTTTAAGAATCACCCACATATTTGGCAGCTTATTTCACAATTTTTAAGGTATAAAATGAAATTGAAATCACCCTTTTAAAGTTGAAATTTGAGGCATATTGCATTTTGAAAGATAATATTGAATGCTTTCCTAATTTGCGTAGTATTTTAGTAGATGGTAACGTTAATCCTGATAAAAAAGTAAAAATTGTTTGGTCCAATAATTACGAGATCTGCGAGAATCATTTCTTGAATATTTCCTAGTTCAAATGGAAATATTATCTTGGATCCAAAATCTTTCTTAAGGTTGTGACACCTCAAACTCCCAATAAAAGAAAAGAACGACAAATGGATAGATCGACATGCATTCAATTGAAAATAAGATTTATTAATGTCATTATTATACATTTTTTTGTATTGGCATTAGAAAACTATATCCTGAAATTGAATTCGCTCAAAATTCATCATTCGCTTGTCTTGTATGAGCTGTTCATAAGCTCGAAAATTAAATTATATTTTGACATTTTTTATTTTTAAATCCATATTAATTATGGAACTTCAAATCAGTTTCAAATTTAATGGATAATTATGATAAGAAGGTATTTCCTTCTTTTAAAGAAACTTCGTAACTTAATTCCTTCACCCTTCAATCTGCAAAAAAAAATTAGTTGAAGATTGATATTCATAATACCAAAGCAAACGAATATAAAGGTAATTTATTTTGTATGTTTATAAGAGAAGGAAATGAAATACATATCTTAAGGGATATATAAAGCGGGATCGACTTTCTTTCATCAAGGTTCACAAAGCTTCTATTAATTCATGGTCTCTTGGTTAAACTCCTAATGTAGAACAACTTTAAAATTAAACTAATTAATTTAATCAAATACTAAAACAGTAATGAGTTTCGAATTTATCACTTCACGTTACAATAAGGCAATTTCGGAATTTCAGTCATTCCATTGTTTAACTAGTTTACCCTCTGTTCTAAGTCAACACAAACTTAAGAGAGAGAGAGAGAGAGAGAACAGAGAGATACACTAAAATATATTAAATCCTAAAATGAAATCTGTCAGGAATAAGCCAACCTGTATTTGCGTAAAGATCAAAGGAACCCAAACAAATAATTAGAAATCCAAAAGATTAACGTTCGTTGATCGTTTTGTAGAGCACCAGAAAGAAAGGAATATTATTATCATCGGAAAATTCTTGAATCTCTTAAGTGGTTAGTTTCGAATAAGATAAATACAGCAGCATTTCGGGAACTATTAAAATGAAAATCTTGAGCTATTTCTATGCTGATAACTTGTCAAATTATGCAACACAATTATTAAAATCTTTGTTCAGACAAAGACAGCTAATATATGGTACATTGAAAAATATAGCTTATTTTCTTTACTTGAAGTTAATTTCATTTAAAATATGCGGCTTATTTATTCCTGTCATTTTGTTGTTAGAAGATACTACAACGGATAAAGAAATGAAAAATCCGATATAGGATGCAAATACTAAGTGAAAATAATAGAAGAATAATAGTGTGTATAAAAAAAAAGAAAAGTATTTATTTTAATGTTAGTGAATAATTTTAAGAATTTACAAAAATCTTATTATCTTTTACCTTACATTATTTTTTTGGATAATTTTATTCAAATATGTTATTAATTCTTTTAATAAAAACATTTTTTTAGATTATTATTTTTGTGATTATCTTTCTTCTGATTGACTTCATATTTGAATGCATCGATGATTTGGCTGACTTAATATAACACCATTAGGTTAAATTTCCTATTTTATAAACCCTTTACTTCCCCATTATTTGCAAAGGCTGATCGGTTTTTTTATACGAAATTAAAATAGATTAATAATTTTCTAAATTTATTCTATAAGAACTTAACAATTTTATATACTTTTGCATATTATTTAGTTTTAAAACATATGAATTATCAAAAAGAATTTTCAAAATTTATGATATGCTGAGCTGAATTAGTGTTTTGAAAAATAAAACGAATACTTTGATTGATAGTTTCCTCCATTTAAAATACAGTGAATATTGATGTTTTCGGGCACATATGAATTCAAACAAATTTTTAAATTTAATCTTACTATAATCTTTATTTCAGTAATCATGTGGAACAGCTTTAATTCAAACTAGGAAACCTTTACATTTCTAAAGGAGACAAAGTTTCTTTCTCAGCTGCATGTAACAGAAAAGAAAAGATCATTTTTCCCCACTGATCTTATAAACTTAAAACATTAAATATAACGAAAGTTGTTGATACAGCGCAGTTTTTCATATAAGAAATTTTGAATTAATGCAATTAGATTTCGCCAAAACAAAATAATAATAATAATGAAACAAAGTATTTCCTTTTTTTGGTTAGCTAGTAAAAAAAAGTTTTGTTTACTCTAAAAGTGAGATAATGATGAACAACGGAAATCTGCATAAGAAAGTTATTAGGCTTTGTATATTTTGGAAAAAAAAGGAGAATAGGGGGGGATGGATTTGATAAAAACAAAAGGAAACTATTTCCAACGGTATAAATTTACAACGGCATCTCAATTCTTATCTTAAGAATAAATGTTCTAAAGTTGGAAAAAAAATAGTTGATTCGCATCACTTTATGTTATTTCTGATGTCTTTTAAGATATAATGCTATTTAAAAATGCTTGGAAATAAGTCTAGCTTTCTTACAACTATTCCAAATGATAAGACATGTTAATTCAAACTTTTATATAGCTAATGCATCCCATTTAACGAACTTTATAGGAATTTTAATCTTCTGAATAGGCTAACACTACATATATTTCACGTTCTTATTCAGTAAATGATTAAATCATATTTTTCAGTCGAATTAAAAAGGGATAAGAATAGATAAAAATGCGTATTTCCAAAAAATATAAGAACACATTAAAAATATTTGAAATTAATGCAGACCAAAATTAGGAAGTAAATTACGTAGGCAAAAGTAACATTTCTTAAGCATAGGAATGAAAGAAAATTTAAAGAGTTATGTTTTACTAAAATCTCAATTTTGAAATATTTGCGATCTTAATAATAAGTAATGCTATGCGATCATTTGTTGATTTTAATACGAGATTCCACAAGTTCTCCATAAGCATTATTTTTACCTTATTTTTTTTTAATTTTCTTCATAAAATATAAAATTAATATACAAATAAAAATTACTTGAAATAGTAACATAATTTTAATATGAAAGTTTAATATTCCCTCTTCGTTATTCATTTTTGAGAATTAAACTAAAATTATAAGATAATAACGTAGGATGCTTTTTCACTACCCTTTCTTTCTGATTATGTATTTTGATTTAAACTCTCAATCATCACCTTTCCTCTGGTCCTAAGTTTTCAGTTGTGTAGGTGTTAGTATTAAGGTTCTCTTTGCCATATTTTTGAATCTTTACAGTAACTTTCTGCCTTGCTAATTACAGGATGTGATAGAAGATTATTCTGTTTTGATGGAAGACCATCTTGGTTGGTAGTGGGAGTAGGGCAGTGGACTTGATCGCTTAAATGCCTTAAGATCATGCTATTTTCCAGCATTGGA
This sequence comes from Nephila pilipes, assembly GCA_019974015.1. Lineage (NCBI taxonomy): Eukaryota > Metazoa > Arthropoda > Arachnida > Araneae > Nephilidae > Nephila > Nephila pilipes. The sequence continues at coordinate 30,567 of BMAW01020337.1, forward strand.
ATTCATCAGAAATCGTACAGAACTAAGAAACAAAACAAGAGCATCACTGGAAAAACAACTCAAGTATAAGAAAATTGAAGTTACCTCATGTTAAGATAATAATAAAGAAGCTGCATTATTTTTACGTAGAAATAAAATAGAAACAATTTAGTAATTTAACTTTCCTTCGACTAGAATTTACTTGTTCAAATCAGTGGTTTGGATCTACAATCTCATCATAATAAATGTGACATATCAGTAGATGCCAACAGACAGTTGTTCACGTTACACTCCCAAATCCGCATTGAAACTGCTCTAGTCGTTTGAGTTAACTAGTTAACTACGACTATAATCATGGCTTTAATTGGAGGAGTGGAGATCGAAATAGTTATTTAAATGGCAGTGAGTGTCACCAAATAACCTGAAGCAATTTTCCATATAATCGAAGTGTACTATTGAGGTTATTTATAAATTACGCGAGATTAAACTGCCCTAAGTAAAAGTGCCGACTTAGTTGAGGGCGAATGCTTCATTTTTCGGGAAAATGCAAAGACTCATTCAAAAGTGACACCTTTTGGAAAGTGCTCTTAAAAACAGTTTAAGTATTTTTCATCCTCATTTCCAAAGGCCTATCCAAAACTTATTTGTAGAATGTTTCATAGTGGGACCTTGACAACGAAATTCTGTTGCATAAGCTCAACATTTTCATCATTTTTTTTTCGAAAATGGACTATATGATCCCTCACTGTCTTAGGTCGAATCTCTTCCTTCAAACCTCGAATATCTTCGTTACCATACACAGTTTTATTGTTGTTTGTAATATTATTTTTTGCATTTTTTGACAGATTTTTTAGTTTAAAATCGAACTTGATGTTCGTTTGTTGCTTCATTCTTTTCTGTCCCTTTGAGGGGCGGAATATATATAAAAACATTAAATTTTTGCTAAAATTCATCTGATACGTATTAATAATGTTAATAGGACACAATATCAAGCGGTAAAATTAATTTTTATGTATTTTCCTGTTTATAAGACCTGGTATATATAATATACCATCACCTCTGTAGGACATCTGATTTGTACAATCTCCGTTTCGTATTTCTTCGAAGAAATAATATATACTTACATAAAAATTATATTATCTTAGTTAATTTGGGAAATATTAGGATCACAAAACATTTTTCAGAAATTAGAGCTTTATGATGTTGTATTTTTATTTCTAAGAGTGATAATTTCTGCGAAAATATGTCAATTAATTTAAGTATAGCTTTTTTATTCATATTTAATTTTCGTAATTTTTAATGATAAAACTATGTTTTAAAATTAACAAGCCAAATTTAGTTGAAATGCATATATATATATATATATATATATATATATTCAAAATAAGGTATATTTTTTACTGAACAGGCTGAAATGAAATTTTCTTCCTCACTTGTTTCTGAAGAAAATTCCGATCCATCAGATGGGATCTCTCTAAACAAAACATGTTTTTTCTCAATCGAAAGTCCCCGAGTAGGCATTCTTTTAAAGATATATTTCAGAATATATATACTTTAAACATTATTTAAAGCTAGATTATAAAGCTACTTAAAATAAAATTAAAATTTTTCTGAAATAATTATGCACACTGTTATACGAAATCGGAAACTGTGACGAGAAAAAACGAAAATGGGAATTCAATGAACGCTAGATAAAGCTAAAATTCTGTTCGATGTGTGGTCTCTATAAGAGTTCAAAAACTATTCGTCCACGGTGAGAACGTACCCTCCCATATGTAATGATTAGACGCGTCAAACAAACAAACAAATAAGACCAGCCAGTGCTCTTTACTCTGAATTATTTACAAGGTATTGGAGCCCAAACGTCCAGGACTTTGTTCTTCTTACAAAGCGGATAACTGTTTGCCAGTATTGAACTTTTTGTAATAACAATTATCAATAATTTATATATCAGTTTACTTAGACCCTTTGATAAAGTCTACCGCTTGAGGCAATGAGATCCTATTCCCTTGTCTCTTTTTCCGGCTGCTTATCAACTACTTTTATCTCATACTAACACTTTATATCCATACTCGTTAAGAATAGTCGTCTTTGATAGCCTCAGGTCTATCAAAGATTCTTTATCTTCGATTCTTTGAAAGGTTATCCCTCCGTCTTTGCATTTTTCAATTTTTTTGCAAAAGTTTTGGTTTTCAGGTATCTTTTTCTACCCCTGCGCGTTTTTTGGTGGGCATGCACCTCGTTGATAATTTTCTATTCGTAGTTTAAATTTCTTTTCTTAGAAGAATAATTCTGATTTTAGCCCTACTGAAACTCGAAAACATATTTATGACTTATATATTTCATTGTAACAAAGTGAACCGTCAAATATCAGTCTGATTCGAAAATTTCAGTGCTGCCATCCGTTGCTCACGAACACCCTGTGTGCTCTATAGGGGCGATGGTATAGGTTTGAAACCACTTTGTTTAGAGCATAAAAGCAATACTTTATATATTTTGTTTTGAGTAATAAGTAGTATTTACATAAAGTTTCAAACATGAAGATTGAATATCTCATGAATTTAAAATTTTCAAATAATTTCAGAAAGATTTCTGTGAATCATAAAACAACCGCTTGTAATGAACTTTCATTAGAATCAAAGCAATAATTTTTATAATTATTCTACATGGTTCCTCCATGTAATTTAAGTAAATATAGCTATAAGGTACCGTTTAAAGATAAATGTGTTGGAAAAAAGTGTACTTTATAGAGATTTTTTGGGTGCTAAATATGTGAAATAAAAATATACCACCGCTCCTGAAAGACATGCACGTGATTTACGCTAATGAGAGCTACCAAGTTGGAACTAGTAAGAAATAAATGAAATGGCGCATAGCTGAAGGTTGTTGTCACATGGTTCGGTTAGTTTTATAAAAATATTGCATTTTACAATTTTTTACAAGTGGATATTCTGAAACTGTTGGAATGCATTGTGTCCTGCGGATGAAATGCAAATATTGACTATTTTTTTTTATCAAATATGATTAGATTATGTATAAAACTATGAAAAGAAAATTGTATTATCAACAGTGTGTTGTTCATAAAAATAAAAATAGAGATTTTCTAAATTATTTTGCTTCTTGTCACACACTTATACGGAGTGCATATTGAATTTCTCTCTTTCTCTCTATTTCATGTATAGACACACGCACATATATATATGTGTAATAATTTAACATAGAAATAATTTAAAATCTTAATGTTTCCTATTCTCTACTTCTTAGTAAAAAGTTCATCCTTATTTTCTGATACAGTTCCAAATTAGCCTGTAATTTAAACGATGACGAGCTCATAAAATCTACTTAATCAACAATTCACTCGGTCGTATACATATAGAGAATAATCACAACTAGGTAATCGATGACATCAAAGTCCCTCAGAATCACTTCACCTTATACCCCGTGATCTGGTAAAATCCCTACTAAAGATGAAGGTAAGGTAAAATTCTCTTTCTTCCGATGTAATCGAGACGCCTTTTGCTTTATTGATTTTAATAATGTGTACTTATTGATTATTTCTCTCATCAAAATTAATAAACCATTGTATCAACACATGATCTTAATAAATTCCTTCATATAAATTTGAAGCACGGGAAACTTCGTTCTCTCCTGCTTCGGTCATGAGGGCTGAAAGCTCTCTGCTCATATTCTGAAAACGTATGTAAAAGTGCTTCTCTCTAATCCAATAATAAATAGACTTTAGTTGAAACTGATGTAGTTATTGCAACTATGGCTTCTGATATCCTTTTTACTCATCCCGTAACAATATGTTTTCCTATATATATACTATATTTAATACTATATTTTTAAAATGAAATAATTTTAAAACTTTTTTATATATAAAAACTTGAAAAATTAAACTTATTTTCCATTCTAGTAAAGGGAGATGTGCCTTAAATATATTCTTAATTTTATGCAATTTTATATTAATATTTCTTATGCAGCACCTGAATGAGATTCGGAAAATATAACTTTTATATAAATAAAGGTGAAATTAACGGACTGTATGATATGTTAAGGAATAAAAAGTTAGTTTCAAGAATTTTTCGTGAAAAACAGCGCGAGAATCAAAAGCTTTATTTTTACGAGAGGCGGAATCTGGAAGATAAATTAAATTTTACGCTCACGTACGTCTGCTGTGTCTGAGTTACAACTCAATGCAAAAGTTATTTAATGAAACTTGATTAAGTTTTCTTCGGATTTAATTAAAAGGAGCATTTTTCATTAAAAAACATTTCTTTTTTTTATTTAAAAATGAACTCTTTTTTTATATTAGAAAAGTTACAGTATAACTTTATAAGAAACATAATTAACTTGTTTGGAATTATTACTTAGTTTTTCTCAGAAAACATACTTCGAAGAGGATATAAAAATTAAATTTGATGAAAACATACCAAATCTCAGAAATGTCATTAAAATGATTGTATTATTATTAAATATTGTAAGAATGGGCGAAAATCATACCAAAAATAGAAATAAATTTAATTAGTTTAAGCTATTTTAAAGAAAAACTAATATTGTAAGGTAATCAGAAATATTTAACACACACATAATCATTTTGTTTCAGAAATATTTTAAAACAAAACAAATTTAATCGAAGTCAATAGGATTTAGTCCACAATTTGTTTGTCTATTTTTCATACTTTGTATCAAATTATTCTTTGCAATACATAAGTAATATGCTCTTGAAGATTAAGGAGATATACATAGATTAAAGATTGGGTTGTTCGGAAAGTAATTTCGTTTTTTTTTTGTGGAAATGAAAGACAGTTTTCGTATAATAAACAAATACTTTATTAAATTATATATTGGCCGTTCTGGTCCAACATCTTTTGCCATCTTTCTGGTAGTAGCATAATTCCACGCTCATAAAATGTTTGGTCTTGGCTGGTAAAAAACTGATAGAGGTGGTTTTTGACCTCCTCATTTGAGGTGAAGGTTTCACCATCTAATAAATTTTGGAGTGATCGGAACAAATAATAATCCGATGGTGCCAGGTTTGGAGAATATGGTGGGTGTGGCATTGTATCCCATTCAATCTGTAAAAGCTTTTGGCGAGTGACCAAACTTGTGTGAGGTCTCGCGTTGTCTTGTTGAAACACTACACCTTTCCTGTTGATTAGTTTTGACCTTTTCTGTTGCAGTGCATCATTCAGTTTGTCCAGCTGATGACAGTAGACTTCGGAATTAATCGTTGTGTTATCCGGTAAAAGCTGAAAAAAACCGATTCCTTTAAAATCCCACCAAACAGACAGCATCCCCATTTTTGGTGAATATCGGCTTTGGAAATGGTTTGAGCCGGTTCACCTTTTTTGCTCCATGACCTCTTGCGTTTGACGTTGTTGTATACAACCCTTTTTTCGTCCCCAGTGATGATGCGCTTCAAAAATGGATCATTTTCGTGACGTTTGAGAAGCGAATCGCAGACGTCAATGCGGCGACACAGATTTCTCTCTGTGAGAACATGGGGAACCCATACATCGAGCTTCGAGGATAATCCCAGACCTTTCAAGTGGTCATAAACTGTTGAATCTCACGTGTTGTTATTCGCCGGTTCGCATCAACTAATGCCTTTATCGCGTCTTTATCAGCTTCAACCGGCCTTCCCGAACGTGGTGCATCTTCGACATCAAAATTGCCGGATTGAAATTTAGCGAACGAGTTCTGGTACTGGCGTACTGTCAACACACCTTCTCCATACACATCGGTCAATTTCTTTCTGGCTTGAACAGCATTTTTACCCTTTCTGTAGTAAAACAGTAAGATATGTTGAAAATGCTGCTTATCGCTCTCTATATTTAAAAGGGCACCAACCAAAAACTACTGCGTAGAATTAATTGGAATTTTTCACACACAAGCCTTGCTGTATGAGCTCTCAAAGCATATAAAAATTATGCGGCTTAAATGTGAAGTTGGATGCAAAAAAATACAATTAAATTCTCTGTCGGGAAAAAATGAAATTACTTTCCGAACAACCCATTAATATACATTTAAACTAAGTCTTTTCAAGAGCATAAATTTTATAAATGTTGTTCACTACTACGACAAAAATAGTATTCTATGCTTAAAATCTTTCTGCAAAATTTTATTACATTAAACGAAATGAAATGATAATAAGAAATATGAATAATATGAAAAAAAGAAAATCTGTGAAAATATTTTTTAAAACTAGGTTTATGCATGTTCCTAAATTCCTTATTTTACTGAAGTGAGTCATTTGAATTTCTGCAGCAAAATTAATGTGTTTTACAGAAATAATTTTTTTCATTAAATTTTAGTGAAAAATTTATTATTTAAAACTTCATTCAATGCCTTTCTTATACGTAAAATCTGTTCCTGCGTTACATTTTCAGTAAATATTTTTACTGAATTTAATATAACTTGCAACTATTTCTATTGCATGATGTTTGAATTTTGTAGTTCTTCCGTATGCCAGTATTAAGAAATTTTGGTAATGAAATATAAATATTATGATTCTATGCTAAGTTGTTCTTAGAATTTTTAAACAATTTTCTTCGTGCTCGTATCACTGACTTACGTCTAAATCATGTAATGTGTCAACTTGGTAGGTAAAACACATTTGAGAATGCGAAATGCAGGGTAATTTGAAGAGAGAAATTAATATTTAAATATATTTCATTACGAATTTAAAAAGAAGACAAATGTTTTTAAAACAATTTTTAAAGTCTTATTAATATATAACAATAACATTGTAAATGTGTCAATTTAGCTCATTTAGTAAATCTGGAGTTAACTAAGCATATCAATATTATCAAAGTGTTTCAATCATTGTCGGAATTTACTGAATATTTGAAACAATATAACAATGGAGCATATAATTCACATAATTTCTTCAATTTATTTCTGTTTACATCTGTTTCTGTCAAGATGTATGGTTAAGTAGAATTTTCAGCTAAAATCTTATAACCAGATACACTACGCGACATTGAAAACGCAACATCAAGAAAAAGTGGCTAGAAAATTATGTAACCTACAGGGTAGATGTAGGTTAACGAGTTATTCGAATGATATGAAAATATATGCTTCTCTCCACCGCAAGTTGTAGAAAATATATGGGAATGAACCTTTGGAATGTTCAATTTACGTGCCGTTTTTTTCTACTCGGTAAATCATCGTAGAAAATCTGTCCTAGTCTCAGGAGACTCTTGTAATAGCAAAGAATGCTAGGCCGTCAACATCGGACGCATCCCCTGGAGACAGACGATTTTACGAGGACTATGGTGACCGGACTGAGAAGAACCATGCAGAAAATCTTAACTGACACACTCATGGACACCTCCAAAGTTTGTCAGTTGTAGCTAAGATGTTTGTAACAAGGAAATGTGGCAAGTTTGAGGGATGCCGGGGCAACCATAGTGACGTCAACACTCGTGGATTGACGCATCCGCCGACAAGCGGGGGCGGAACCTTTCTACCTCCCTTCTGCAACATCTGCAAAACACCCTTGATAATCCCATATAGTTAGCACCCATAAGACCTGCACTCATGGCGTACGTTTAGAAGACTTCCATCGACCCCTCAACATAGATGCTGACATCTGCAATAGTGCCGGTCTTGAGCGATGTGAATGATGGAATTGCACCGGACCATGTTCACTGAGGAGTTATGCTTCTGTTTCTCTAACTATTGTTGCCGCGTACGAATGTGGAGACAAGTCCTATAAAGGAGTAATTGTGGAACCCTCCATAGCGCGACTACGTGGCATCATGGTTTGGGGCGCAATTGAGCACGATTCCAGATCATCACTAGCACACATTCAGGACTCTATGATGACTCAAAGATTTGTGGATGATATGCTGTGACCTGCGACACTCCTCTACCTTCAGGGGTGCACAATGCCCTTGGTCAGCAGGATAACATTCTACCGTACACTGGTTGCGTCAGCCGACGAGCTTTGAAATGTGGCAAATGTTTGACAGGGAATGGAGAGTTATTCCTCAGGAGGCCATTCGTATTCTCATTGACTCTCTTTCTAGACGTGTTGCTTCATGTATCGTCGTCCACGGTGGTCCTACAACCTGAGCTCTTTGCGCTCTGTATTACGTATATCATTTCGAAATAAAGATGCATTATTGTTCATTGCTGTCTCTCTCTGTTTTCCGAGTTTCATCAATTTCTGGACAATCCTTCTTGGTGTTTCATATTAAATGTTGATTAATGTATATCAACTAAGCGTAGAACTCTAAGAGTTATTAAATATGTATTGGTGATAACACGCCACTATTAAGAATTTATTAATTGAATTGATACTCTATTTTACCAACTCTGTCTCGATTCATCATGATGATTGATTTTTCTATCCTCTTGGATTCACTTTAAGATTAAGTTATTTTAATGTTGAACGGTTAGCTATGTCAGGGGAAGAAATTGTTTCAAATTCTTCTTTCAATCAGAGGCTATAAAATTTCATCATAAAACAATCTTGCTATCAGAGAAGGAAATATTAATGAAAACGTGAGTTCAATATAACAAATTAAACAAATATATTTTTCTCATTATTAAAATTCATAAGTTGTAGTTCTGTTTATAAGAACTGAAGGACTGTGAAATCAGCCATATTATATCTGATTACAATTATTAAAAAGAGTAATATTAAGCGTTTTGTATTTTGATATTAATTGACATTAAATCCGTATTCAAAAACTAAATTTATCTTACGATAATTAATATCCTGAAATCAATCATTAGCTGCCTATCAAAAATACTAACTTTTACTTCCATGTTTTAACTTAACCGAGCTGTTCATTAGACAAAATTATTTTTTAAATATTAAAAACATTACATTCAGGACATAAAGCAATTCTATGTATGTAATATATATATTAGCAAAAATTTAAATTTAAGACGTTATAGTCACAAATAAAGATAAGCGGATTTGGTTTAGTTTTTATTATCGTCGCGCTAGAAGCAACACGATGGCTATTGGCGATGACCTCTTAATTTTGAACCATGGTCAAGTGACAAGGACTACACCTGAGCTGACAACCCCCTCTCCTAACTTCCACACCACTCCAACAGGAGGACTTTGAGCTCCAACAGATTTAACGTGCTTCAGTCCCGGCTACACGGCGGGTCTTTAGCGGCCAAGGATTCAAACCGAATCCTAAGCCGTGACCTCCAGGCTACCGTGGCCTTAAGATAAGCGAAAGGAACTGGAAAATAATACTAATCAATTCTTGCTATTTATTGAAGATACTTATTTTAAAACTAAAAATTTCATTGTTAAAAACAATAAAACAGTAGTTCTCTTGGGTTTGAATTAGGCAAACTTACCAAAAATGATGGTACAACTTTTAAAGCGGACTCAGTTCTTAAAATAAATTATCAATTTGTTCGGAGTTTTAATCAAAACAGATACTTAAGAATTTTAACATGGATAATAAATTAACCTGATCCTGCACGCACGAGCGCGAGCACACACACATATATATGTATATATTATACATATGTATGTGTGTGTAAATATGTATATGTACACTGCTGGCCATTAAAATTGCAACGTCAGGAAGAAATGATCTGACGAACGTCAAAATCACACGAAAGGAAGAGGAGGTTAGGATATAAAAATGATTAGTATTTCAACACTTTTAAACGAATTAGGAGAGAAAAACTACATCTAGAACACTAAAAGAAACGTTATGTAGCGGATTTCTCTCTTGGAAAGCGCTTTGTAAGGTCGAGTTGTGATCAGAATTTCATGTTATGCCTCGAATAAGAAGAAAAACTGCTTATTAGTAAGTTCCGGAATTCGATAAAGGCAGGATCGTTGCCTATCAAAAGAGTAGATTATCATTTCGTTATATTCCCTTCGCACTGGTCGAAATCCAACCACTGTCATGCGAATATGGACTCAATGGGTTGCTGAGAGTCATACCGAACGGCAAACAGGATCTCGAAGCCCTCCGATGACTGACGTCTGAAAGGACAGACATATTTCAAGGTCGGCACTGCAAAATCACACAACCACATCACGGACCATTAGTCAGGAAATGGGCATAATTATTGCACGCCCAGTATACTCTCAGTACAATGCAGCTGTCTCTTGACAATACTGCATAGAGAAAGATGGCGACTCTGGTGTGCCGAACGTCAAAGCTAGATACAGGAGTGGTACAATGTCGTCTTTTCAGACGAGTCCCTGTTCTGCGTGCGTGTAATATTCTGTTTTGCCGCATACGTGTCTGGAAGACTGAGGAGACCGCTTGTCATCTGCTTGCATTCGAAATCGGTATAAAGGTTCTGCACCTAGTGTGATGGTTTGAGCAACCGTTAGGTACTCAACACACGCATCACTAGTTCGTAACGACAGTAATTTGAACACAGATCGGTACATTTCTGACATTGTGCCCTAACTTACAACTAAACAAAGATTATCTTTCAACAAGATAATGCAAGATCTCATGTTGCAGGTCATGTTCTGAATTTCCTCGATACACAGCTTATTTGATTATTTCCCTTGCCTGAAAGGTCTCCAGATCTGTCACCAAGTGAAAATGTCTGGACGGGGGTTATTGAGATACTGTCCCATCACTCCCTTCCAGCTATTACGGTTGATGAAGTGTGGCACAGACTTAAAGCAGCATGAAATGAGTTGCCCGTTTCGGTCATCCAAGCTCAATTCAACTCCATGCCTAACAGGGCCACTTTAGCTGCTACGAGGGGCATTTGTTTCTATTGATTTCTCACTCCTGTAAATCCTTAAACCGTATGCAAATTCAATCATTTTGTCTTCATGCCATACTGTATATGTACACTAAATATTTTTTTTTGTATTTGCTTCCCTTCATTGTGTTGCAATTTAAATGGTCATCATTGTATATATACATATATGTTTGCATGTATGTATATGCCATTTCAAAATATTTTGACCCTGCCACAATGGAACCTTGACTACGAAATTCTGTTGCACCAGTTCAATAGTATCGTTATTTTGACTCGAGCATGGACGACCTGATCACTTATTGTTTTCGGTCAAGTCTCTTCCATTTTTAAATTTGGACACCACTTTCCCTCCACCTTACCAGTACTTGGGAACGACTCGTAGTATCTTCACCAAAAACTGATTTAATCATTTCGAATGTATTTTATAAAAAGAGAGATTGAAGGAGAAGACATTATTTCAATGATGCTTACAAACAATTCGCTTCACTGACCACTTCTTATCAAATGATTTCCTTGATAACTCAGAATTGGATGAATTGTTATATTTAACTAACCTTTCAAGATGATATTTAGGACGGATCTATAAATACACTTTTATTTGTTTTTTTTTTTTTATTGTGTCGTTTGAATTTTGAGGTAAAAATTGCTTGGCTTAAAATACATCGTAAGGCATAGATATCGGGTGTACCATAAAGAAGTTGAACAATTGTGACAAAAAAAAGAACGGATATGATGAAATTACAGAAAAAAATCATTATAACTTCAGGGAACTGAATTATTAATTCTAGAGTTTGAAATTTGCAAAGTTAGGTTAATAATTTTTATCGGTTCACTTTTGCCATGGGGGCAAACTGTCATGTTGCATGGTATAAACTGATAACATTCATGAATGATGAATTCAATCTACTCTGTTGCAGTGAGATCAGGAAAACGCGAGGACAGATTCTAAGTTCTTGATAATGCCATCGAGGCGATATTCCTGGTGTTTCAGCAATGTTTTCCTCAGAACGATCAAGATTGCCCAGACCGAAAGGCGAGCGATATCTTCCAATTCTTGGAGTATTTCTTAGCAGCCCCTTGCGTTTCGTAATTTGTATCCCAAGTCGAAGTCATGGGCCTAGATGAAAGCCTTTTAAATGAAATGATGCACATAAAAACTCTAGATAAGAACTAGGGAATCTTTTTGTATATAGTAATATTGACTAATTTTACATGTTGTTCGATTGTGTAGGGTTTCATAATTAAATTCCACAGATTTGATTTCATGTCTTGATAATAAGAGAAATATGTAAATTTTTATAAAAGTTAATGTCTTCAATAGTAAAGTGACTTTCGGCTCATTCAGAATCAGAATAATTGATCAAAATTCGTTTTGTTGATTCAAATAAGAGAAATAAATTATTAATCATTATTAATAAGTTTCTTTTCGTTTGAGCCAGAAATATGGTAAAATAGAAATTTGAATTGACATATGTTATATTATATATTTCATTACGTATGTGGAATTGGAAAACATATATTTGTAATACATATCCGAGTATATATTAGAATCATATCTATATATATAGTAAAAAAAATGACTTTTGATTAATTTGAGCAACAGGCAATTAATGAAATTTTACCTGGAACATGTATTACAGAAGAAACATATGATTTTTGAGCATTTTACTTCAAAGGCAGTAAAGATCTATAAAGTAACAATTCAACTTTACTACGAGTTAAAGAGGAACAACTCCCCTCCACTCTTGGCTAGAAAGATTAAAATAGTAGGATACAACCATATGAGCTACCATGAAAAGCAGTATATAATGGTTTGGTTAAATGTTTGATTATTGTATATATTTTTATAGTGTGCTACATTAAATTGGCTGTTGAAAAGTATATACGGATTTGTTATTTGTTGTATATCTATTCTCATTGACTTCCGACCACTCGTCCAAAGATTGGAGTTTCTCACAAAGGCTATACATTTTTTTACAGAAAATATAATTTGTGTATCATTAGAGGGAAAAATTCTTTAAGAATATATTAGTTTAAAAAGATTCTTGAGTTGGAGTTGTGAGAAACTACGTAATCCTTAAAGAATTCTTATATGGACCTTACAATACCTTATAGTTAAGGTATTTTAAGAGAAATAATTGACAGTAATTCAGATAATATCAACTGCTCCAATCCATGCAAGGGAATCCTGAAGTACTCTGAGTTTACATAAGATTCAATTTCTTTTTTTTTTAACATACATATTATTTATTATGATGCACTAGTAAATTAAAGAAGGAAACCAAATAGTATCAATTTGTATTCAGTTACTCAGTATAGTTTATTTTTGTAAGTATTATAAGAAGCAAATTGTAACTTCAAATAAATCCAAGAAGAAATCGTTCGTCAAACCAGTCATATGGAAATTCTATCATCTTCATATTAGTCTTGCATATTTTTGGATGTGCCTTACATTATGTTGTACCATTTGATTTTGAAAAATGCCCAAAACTTATCATAATTCTCAAAAGTGATTCAAACGAACTTTACTTTAATTAAAAAAAGAAGCAAATATTTTGCGGTCGACACACATTTTCTCTTAATATTGTTCTTAAATAAGCATTTCGTGAGCCATTACTTGGTTTCGTGTAGAAAAAGTGCATTATATAACAAATCACGAAAGTTTTCAAAGATTAAAATCTTTTGTTTGAATATATTTTCTTGAAATGGATCAAAATATTCAGAATAAATTTGCAATTCAAAAATAATTACATTGCCTTAATAATAATTATTGTTCCTTATATAATAACAATATTCCATTATAAATAGTTATATAAATTATAATACCTTAGCTAATAAAATCAAATATTTTTTTTTTGTTACTGAATAAATAACATATAAATAACTAGACTTAATGTATTTTTTATTTATTCCTTTAGCTTTTAAATTATAAAATATAGTAAATATTAAAAAAAAAATATTAATAACAATGTAATTTTAGAAACCTCATGGGTTTTTAAACTTTTTTAAATAAGAAAAGAAAAAAAAAATACATAATGTGGATCATAAAAAATTCTTCGCTTCGTTTATTTTGAATATAATGTAATATACTTGGTTATGTAAATTTTCGTTAACATTATAGTGTTATTTGGTCTAGACTTTTGAATATTTTAAAGTTTAGTTCCCTTTGTGATTTTTCTAGAGAATGGTTTTTCTCGGTATAACTTTAATCAAGACTTTATTTACGTGCATCCCTTGTGTTCCTTCATGTATATTGTAACTAAATATTTCAGGTATAAATCTGTTAAATAAATAAATTCATTAAATAAATAAATTCATGAATGAGAATGAAAAAATGATATATCTGTTAAGTATAAATATATTTAAATTAAAACTTTTTTCATTAATTTCCTTGTTATTCTTATTTTAATGCTCATAAATACTTAGATTTAAATTATTTGAAGTTATATAGGGAAATAATAATATAGCATTTTGTATAAATTGAGCATTGTGTGCATAACAATAAAGTATTAAATTTTAAAGCTTACTTACTTTACCATATACAGAATAGTTTTGTCACTGTATAACCAAATGTAATGGTTAGGAATAGTCATTTCTTGAAAAGTAACTCTTTTTGCATTTTTGAAAAATGAATCCGGCCTCCACATTCTTTTGAGCCAGTTTATAGGAAGAAGTCTGTATTTCATAGTCATGTTTTCTGGCAAGCGTAGTCTGTGATCTTTCCAACTCTGAGACATGAATATGTCTGCCACATAAGTCTGAAAATGAATATAAATATATCTTCATATCCTAAATTCACATTCACGTAAGAGCAGAATTTATTCATTTAAAAAAGCAATTAAGATTTCAATTTCGAGATTCATGCCAAGTGTTTTTCAGTCTCAACATAAAACTTTTTTAAATAACGATGTTTTAAAACGTAATAAAATCTGTTGGCAGTGTTAATTTTGTAACTTTTCCCTACTTGGAATGTTTCATCGATACTTTATTTCATATTATTGTTACATATAATAATATATAGAAAATTATTTCATTTACTCATTTCTTATTTTTAACGTCATTTAATTAAATCTTTCGTAGTAGATTGTAGATTTAAAAAATCATTATAAGAACTTAATCAAGAGGTAATGTAGTAGATAAATATTAATTCATGTCACGTACAGTAAAAAAATATAAATAGTAAAATTTTCATTTATATATCTCAAAATAGATGGTACATTTATCATTAAATAATTTACTCTTTAGTAGGAAAGTATTTTGCATTAATACCTTATTGTCGATTTCTTAGTGATGTATCGCATTAAAATAAACAACGTCTTTAATACACTAGTGTTCAAAATTAAGATAATTTATATATTTTGTAGAATTTCATGAAAATTACTGAACGAAACGTAGAAATACTGATTCGAAACAAAGTTGCAAATCTGAAAAAAAAACCACA
Organism: Nephila pilipes; assembly: GCA_019974015.1. Lineage (NCBI taxonomy): Eukaryota > Metazoa > Arthropoda > Arachnida > Araneae > Nephilidae > Nephila > Nephila pilipes. The sequence goes on from BMAW01020337.1 coordinate 45,709, forward strand.
TTTTTCACGTATACGTCGAATACTCCAGCGTATACGTGAAAAATGTGGGTGGAACTAATCGAAAAAAAAAAGGATTTACAAACGCGCGTGCCAATATCTACATTTCGTTCCCTAGCATATTTTACTGAACTTCTTGGAGTTTTCTTTGCAGCAATCGCTTTATTTAAAATTCAAATAGTAAAATTAAGTAACCACTGTTTAGATGATGGAATGAGTTGGCGACTTGTGGATAGGCTTGACTGAGACCAATAACAAATCCAGATTTGTAGAGAATTTGATTAAACGCCCATCGTCGTGTCCAACTTTTGGAAACAGTTTCCTGATACTGGATCCGCCGAGAGAAAGCCAAGGCAAGGTCATCCAAGAGTCAAGATGGCCAGAGAAGATTACCATTTGTTCCTTATAGTGAAGCGTGACAGGGATGGTACAGCTTCTCAGGTCTCTCGTGAGGTGTATGCGGCCCCATGAACCCGAGTTTAGAGGGTGATTGTTTCCAGAAGACTCCATGAGAGAGGGCTGTTTGCAAGAAGACCTGTTGTTTGCGTCCCGCTCAGTTCTGCGAATAGGGAAGTCCATTTAAAATGATGCAGATATCATAGAGATTGTAGCATGGATCAATGGGCTCCCGTTCTCCTCACCGATGAGTCCCGGTTCAGCATAACCAAGGATTCTCACCGTATTTTCACATGGAGACCTGCTATCTGTCCTCCAATGTCTGAGAAATCAACCATTATGGTAGCAGAGGCTTGGTGGTCTGGCCAGGTATCATCTTGGATGGCCTCTCACGTCTCCATATTTTCGAGTCTTGGAACCTTATGTTCGACTTTTCAAATGTGCAGTTGGTCCTGATTTCCTTTTAATGGATGCCAACACGAGGCCCCATAAAGCTCATTTGGTCAACGAATTTCTGAAAAGTGAGGATATTTGACTGATGGATTAGCCAGCCAGATCTGCAGATCTCAATCCTACAGAGCATGTATGGGATGCTTTGTTGATGTCAATTGCAATTCACAAGCCCCTTACGAGAACTATCCAAGATCTAAAAGCAGCGTTGCTGAACGAGTGGTACCAATTGCCATGGGAACTCATAAACTCCTTTATTTACAGCATAAAATCTCGATTAGAGGCTTGTATTCCTGTAAGAGGGGAACATACCTCCTTTTAACCCATTTGTTTTGTTCTATTCTGCAACTACTACGTCATACCTTGTGACTCCGATTAGTGTTACGCACGATGATGCGTGTGTATTATAACTGTAGAATGGTTATTTTTTTTTTGGATTATATCAATTCTATGTACAAATCAAATTTCATTAAAGTCCGGTAATTTAAGAGGTAATCGACCAAATAGGAAGATTCTCTTAACTTTGAACGCCAGTGTATACTGCCGTAAAATAATTACACAGTAGTTTTTAATGTAAACAATATTGAAGTATTTTTGTTCAATTTTTTTAAAGTTTTAGAGTTTGTCGAACAGTATTTTGTATTTGAAAAAATACAAAATAATCCAAATAGAAATGAATAATCTGTTCCTGGCTGAAGGAAGTACATCAGTAAATTTGTTAATAAACTTTAGTACATCAATAAATTTGAGAATGATTCAAACAGTTCAATACTGGGCTCATTCATTTCCATTGTTAAGGTTTTTAGTTTTACCTTATGAGGTGATAATTATATTTTTTAAATGTACAAATGAGGTAACTGCTTAAGAAATCAGTGAAGCGATCATTATTGGATTTTTTTTTTCATTTGGCAAAGAATTTTATATTGCATTAAAATATATAGTCTTCATTTACGAACAAAAAATAAATATAATGATACAAATCTCGTAATAGTGTTACAGCTTTGAATAAAATTTATTCATTAATGATTAGTATTCCTTCTAACTAACTTATTTTTGCATTAAAAACCAATAGAATGTTATTTTATTCGATGAATAAATCAAATGTAACTATGAACTTTCAAAACTACCCATTTACAAAAACTATGAAGAAAATCTTCATTTTAACGATTGTAAAAATAAATATTAAATAGAAAAAATATTTTGCTGTTACGTTTGTTCAGTGAATTAGGAAAAAGATTAAATAATATTACTCTTTCCCTCAAACTGCTATGTATATTAAATTAAGTATGCAGTACGGAGTCAACCAGCATGTCTAACAACACTGTTAACATAGTTAAATGAATAAATTAAATATTCTTTCAACGTCTCATTAATTTTCTAATACGAGGTATATTTGCGTACTGTCTATAGCTGTATGTAGAGATGGGCACCGCTTATTGGGTATTTTATGATCGGAAAGGCTTTAACTAAGCATTAGCTGTGTATATTTAATTTATTAATTCATGACAAATTAATCTAGCTAATACTCTCTCTATATATATTTAATGTTATAAAAATTGTTTCACTTGCTATTTAAATGAACTTCATAAGTTTCTTAGTTTAATTATGTTTCATGGACATTGAAGACTATCCAATTAATATTTACTTTTATATTATTTGTTCTTAATATTACAATACTTCATCAAATAAATCAAATAATTCCCAATGGTTTTTTGTCATTTAATATCATTAACTACATTTTCGTTTATTTGTACAACTCTTTTTAAATTCTGATTCCCCAAACATAATGGAAACTTTTTAACTAATGATAAAAGATTACTGTTTCATATAAATTATCCAAAAGGCATACCTAAAATCAGGGAAATGTTTCCTTTGAGCTAATGAACGATATTAAATCGGTATTTTTCTTTATCTACTGTTTAGTTCTTTAAGAAATCTAAAGAATTAATGAATTAAGGTCATCGAAATAAACTGATATTAATTAATTATAATGAACAGTTGGCTCGAGAAAAATTACAAGATTTATACTTCAATTAATTCAGTATTCATATTGTTAAATGCGTTTATAATGTAAAAATTATTGAGATGTATATAAGATACAAGTATTTAATTGCAATTACAAAGCTCTCCTCCTTGTATTTTAAATATATTAATTATTCATTAGAATGAAAACAATGGCAATATTTGTATTATCACATCCGACTCATAGGTTTCCTATTATGCTAAAGTCATCTGTCTTAAGAGTTATGATAATGACCGCCATAAATCATATAGAAGTCGTAGATTCTTTCTTTAGCGTGATAAGATCTATAACTTATTGTTTGCGTTTGTAATGTTAGAAGAGTTTTAAATGCATTGTCAAACTTTAATTCTATAGCTTGAGATTGATTATTGTAATAAAAGATTGAAGAATGAGGTTAAATAATTGGTGAACAAGCATAATATTAAAGAAAATAAGATATGCGTGAACCTTTGAACTAAAGGATTGAATGCATATATATATGGAAATTTAGAGTTATAATACTTTATCAATGAATTAATTTCTATTGCCTCTACTAGTATGATATATTTTTAAGACAATCTGCTATGTTCTTCAGCTCTATCACCAGCTCTCAGTCTAATATTGTAATAAATTAGAGTTGCCTCTGAACTCTAATTGAAGATACGCAAAAGCAAGATAATTTTTTTTATTAATGATCACTGAAGGATTGATAAAGTCAATCCCTCTTGAATCTCACTTAATTCGTCAATTCTAGAGAATGCTCTACTAATTCGTGTATGTAACTGCTCCTTCTGATTTAAACTCTTCTGATTTAAAGCTAGTAGCCATCAAAATATAAACATTTATCAGTAAATTTTTATTCTTCATCTCTCTTTATTTCCCTTCAATTCCATTTAATTTATATATCATTGTCCCTAATTCCATTCTATTCACTTCTATCTTCATTTAATTTACCTAATCAAGTTTCAATTTAGTTGGGGAGAAATTGTAATTTTATGCAATTCACACAAATTTGTATAAAATTCCAGAGGTTAATGAAGAGAAAGGTGCAAATAGCACAACGTTATAAGTGTAGTGAAATATTCCCAAGAAAATAAGTTGCTTATTTATGTCCTCTAGGTATCCTCTATTTTGGAGCATATCCGAGAGTCTTTTTTATTTCCAGAAAGTAAAGGGTATAGTGTGCCATCAAGACGCTTTTTATTAGCATGCAACTAAAATGACACCGTGGTTTCTTTTTAAATTCCTACTACTAGCTCACTCTCTCTCTATATATATATCTTGTTCAAATTTTCAATCGTTTGTAAAATACTTTTTATTAATCTACTCAAGTTCAAATATATTTTTTAAACTTGTAGTGGATGACACTTGATGTTAAATATTAATTAAATTTAATTGGTGAAAATGCAGTTTAGATCAACCGCTTGGCGCGATTTCAAAATTGCCAAACTTGGTGATTTATTTTGTCTGAACGTTAAGTCCGCGAAGCAGACCGGGGTAGCCACATTTGGCAAAATACCGCCGTATAATTCTTGTCGCCAAGAGTGGTTGGGGTAAACTGCATTCCAACCATTTAATTTACCGGATGAATTAAGAAACAAGCCAATGCTTCTGCATTGCCATTTGTCTTGCAATGGAAAATTCTTCGCGTGGTGGTGTAGAATCTTCATGCCTTCGGATCGAATCTCGTCGAAGCGTAAAGTTTTTTTTACTTGATTTCCAAATAATTAATTTTAATTTTATAAGGAAGAAAAAAATTTCTCTTGTATAAGATATTTAGCAGGATATAAATTTAGAAATAAATACCGTCAGTGACGAAGCGTGTAGATCGCTGGAATTTTTTTTTTTGCCACTTAATATTGTGATTCTGTCCTATGTATATACATATTTATATTAATTGTAATTATTTAATAAAAAGTAACTCAATTAAAATTTTTCTTTGATGACCTAAGTAGGTATTAACTTTAATATTTTTTTTATATATCTGGTTTGTGAACGTTTTAGCACTTTTCCATTAATAGCAGAGTTTTTGGATCTCTGTAGTATTAATACATGCCTTCGCAGTTGAGCTTCTAGAACGTCTAGGATTAATTTTCATGACTTGCTACGATCACAATAGATTAACGGTTTTCAATTAATTGTTTTGAGATATCAGAAAAATAATGTATTTTATACTAATATATAGTCTGTCTAAACTATTAGAAAGTTTAGCATTTTGTTAATAATTATGAGTTGAATGATAAAACATTAATATATTTGACGTTTTAAAATTATCATAATGGAAATCTTTATTGAGAAGAAAATTGAGCATGCACCGACCATCTAATGGAATTGTGGTCAGACGCGACCAGCTGCTTCTCTTACTTTTTCCATCTGAAAAGTGTTTTGATGACAGCGACAAGAAAAGGAAAACTGTTCGAATGCGTGGAGGTGGGAAAGAACTTTTAGTCCACAACTGTAAGAAGTTGGTTTGGACAACAGTTAATATTGAATATTCACTCTATTACTGCATGAAGGCAACTTAACTCTTAATGCATTTTCATGATGATTCCATTTTGTCCAACGTCGTTTTATTTTACCTGCGAGTATCCAATAATTATGACCTTATGTAATTATTAGCCATCCAAGGGATTATTGTCTTAGTTGGATCACTTCTGGAGCACTAGATCACTTTGGGCGTACCCGATCACTTTTTAGTTTTTTTATCGTTTGTTTCAAATTTAATTGCATTTAGCTCAAATATATTCAATTTAATAATTTATCATTTTCTTTAATTTTAATTACATTTAGCTTAAATATATTCAATTTAATAATTTATAGTTTCTTTTAATTTTAATATCGGAAAAGTTTACTATTGTCAGTTTCTTGATATTTTTTCCGATTATTTTAATTCTTATATATATAATTGAGAATTTAATAATAGTTATATAAAGAAAAGCACGCTTTGGGTGGCTAAATCTGTTCTTTGCAAAACTTTGCAAATAACTTTTTAAAATTTTTTATTAAATGTGTGTTCTTCTGAATTCAGTTAATCACCTGAAGAAAAAGTTCAAATCCTATACCCACCACATTTATGTGATGAATCGCGGTCTTATTGATGGTGACAGCTCTACTCAAACCGATAAGGTTAGTTGATTTAATTAATGTCGCCCCAGAAGAGCAACACGAGAACCTCGTAATTTTAAACCTCAGTCATGGGACGAGGAAGATACCTGAGCTGGCACCTCTCTCTCTTAAATTCTACACCATGCCACCAGGAAGACTTTAAGCCACGATAGATATAACGTGTGTCATTCCCGGCTACATAGCGGGTCTTTAGTGGCATCAAAGCTCGAACCCATGACTCGAAGTAAACCGTCAGCTACGTATCAGCTACCATGATCACTAGGCTATCGTAGTCACGCAAAACGATAAGTAGCAGTATCAATAAATGTAGAAAAGGACTGCCAAATCCATCTAAATTAAAATTATTGTATGAATATGTTTCAATGATTTGGTACCCCTTATCAGATGGCAGTATTCAACTGTAATACCAAATTTCCTCAGCAATACTACCTATCAACACAGGTAGTTTTTGAACTAACCTCACATATGAGTTATTAATAAAAGAAAGAAATTTAAAGTTATTCTATATTTTAAGTTTACTATCAAAACTTATTTTATTCTCAAGAGAACTAAACTACATAATTTAGATTTGTCATATTCTTATACATTTTTATCTGAGCTTAATAAATTCAATCTAGCGAAAATAAAAACAAAAGGAAAAAATTCAGTGTGCAATACTTTAAAAAACATACCTTTTTAACTTTTTCATTTCTAAAAATAAAATATTTGAGTAATATTTGTACTAAAAGAGGTGCAGTTAACTTTTATTTATTAGCTCTTAATTACTATTAATTATTATTAACCGTTAATTATAAATTTAATTTATATTTAAGTTTCATCGAGATTAAATAATATATGTAACTTTTTAAAGAGGTAAAATAAAAATTAAACGTAAAATACAAGAAAAAACATTGTTATCTGAAAATTCCAGGCAGCAATTAGTTTGGTTATCGGAAACAATTGTCACCATTTAATTTTACGATAAACCTATAAATATATAAGAAATACTATATTCCAGTTTAAAATCACATTTGTTTCTTAGTAATTTTTTGCAGGGTCTTTGACTTTATCAAGGGTACATTGCCATGCTAAATGGTCAATCATATTTAAGTAACAATAAAAACACCAACAATTTAAAAAATTATATCAACCTTTAACCGATGATATGAACTAACAATAAATGATTAAGTAATTGTCTTTGTCCAAATAAGAAACAAGGGCATAAACTGATATCAAATTTTGTACCTGTATAATGAATGCGCTGATATTTACATTTTGCTCATTATAGGACCAGAGTGGTCTTAAAAGGCTTAGAATCATTCTATTTAGCATACATATTACATTTTAGCACTCACAGTCGTTGATGATGGATCTACATGTCAAAAGTATCTGCTATTTTAACATTCGGAACGAATTTTAATTTGAAAAATGTCTCCCGAGATAAATTTTGTTGATTCGAATGAACACATTTCCTTACGACAGGTTACTCATTCAGAATATTCTAAATTATTTGATAGCAAAGACCAAAAGCGTAACTTTAGCGTTTTTATTATTTCGGTTGTATTATCTACAACGGTGCATATGCTCATGTCTACATTCAACGAGATTTTTTTTAAACTTTGACATTGTCACTTTTCGAAGAATCTCCCGGTATTTAATAACTTACAATAATTCTGAAAGATTTTCCAAAGCTATAGATTAATGTTTCAGTAAACATTTTTTTTTTGTTATTTATGTAATGTAACCTTGTTTTTGAAATAAGTTACAGTACAGAAAGTATCACCTAGGAAAGCAGTCAACTTAACTCAAATTCATTCATCGGCTTTTCAAATTTCACAATATAATTTAAGCAAAAATTTGACAAAAATATTAATTGTGACAAGTTACAAATAAATATATAATTATAACTAAATCCATATTGATTAAAATTATGGTCAGTTACTTTACTTTTGTGAGTAATAAATCTGTAATCGCTCAAAAATATATTTATTAATTATTTATGCTACACAGAAAAATATAAAATTTAAAATTCAAACCTTATAAGAGAGAACTTTAAATGAAAATTTTTTTATGAATTTTTTCTCCTTTGTAATAAATGTATAACATTTTGTAATAAAATTTTGTAAAATTTCTTGCTAATATTAAGTGCTAGAAAAAATTTAATAATGCATTAATGGTTCACTTCTTACTTTATGTTAAACATCTAGAGTAAACACAATGATGCTGAAAATTCAATTATCTTTACTTCCTTTCATTAAGCTTTTAAAAGCAATTAACATTTTTTACAGTATTTGTCCTAAAAATAAATATTGACTAAAATTTTACTTGAAGAACAATTTCCCTTAAGCGTGGATGACAATGTCGCAACTAATTGAGATATTTCATCATTATGTAAGCCTTGTCCTCTTTTGTAATTATGTTTCAAGCTTCCTGCCTGCATGTTTATCTCTGCGTTTCTGTGATAAATTTGAAATTCTCCTCCGAATATAAATAAGGTTTTTGTTTATAAGTGAAAAAGGTTCATCTTAATTAATTTCTAATTATAATTTCTAAGACGTCGTAATTATTCTATTTATCACGGATTTGAATTTTGCGAACATTTTTTGATTTTATAATTTCACTACGTAAATACTTAAGAATGCGTAATATTTGATTAATTAGATAAAATGACATTAAATAAATTGGAGTTTTTGTTTTAAATGAGAATACAAGTATAATGTACCGAAAATTTGAAATTTCCTATGGGGTTAATTAAAAGAAAATAAAATGAAAGAAAATACATATTGATACTATAAAGCAATCAATGTTCTTTGAAATATGTACATTTGCTAATACATTGTAAATATGTACATTTGCTGCTCGAAATATGTACATTTGCTAATAATAATGTTCTCGTGATTTATCAATGCGTACAGACCTCATTATTACTGAAATAAGTTAATCACGAAGTTAATTTCTTTTCTAAACTTCAGATTTTTTTATTACGATTCTGAAGAATTTTTTAAGATTTAGTTAGTTCGATAATTTAGATAATAATAATTTAAATCAAAACCAAATGTTTGTTAAAGTCAAAAATCAAATCAATATATTGAAATTACATTTAATATCTTTTAGGTGTTTTGAATGCAGACAAAATATTTCAGGCTTTATCAAAGAGAAGTACAATTGCCATGTAGTATTTAAGGATAAACAATGTAATAAACTTTATTAAATTTTGTTAATAAATAAATTTTTGTTTTCTGTAAAATGTGTAATCTGATATTTCCCCCCACAACAGTTAAATATAACCCAGATATCTACTCACACTCACCTCATAACAATTTAATTGCTATTAATATTCTAGCCATATTCAATTCTTAAAGAGCTAACAATTATTATCAACTATTTGAATAGAATGAATCTAATGCTCACAGAACGCAGTATTACAACAGTAATTTTGGAAAAAATTAATAATAAATATTTAGATATTAAAACAATTCCAAAATAGCTTTATACTCTTCTTTTCACTACCACTCTTTCCATAATTTAATGCATTATTACATTGAACACCAACACTCACAAAAGTGTGCTCGCACCCACCCACACCCATATATATATATATATATATATATATATATATATATATATATATATATTCATAAGGATAAATTACACATTTAGAAAAAGTATTTTACAAAGGAATGTCTGAATTTTTAATATTTACAAATAAATTAACAGTAATAAAGTTTTTAACATAACACAAATTAAATATATAGTAGTATAAATTAAATATATATGTGCTAAGCCAGTTAAAATTTAAATAATTTAAATATTTTGCAGTTGTTTTAAAAACAAAAGATTTCAATTCTATCTATACCTTAGTTGAAAATCACTATTTCTTAGTTGAATTACTTAAAAGTACAAATAACGAATCAGCATATGCTTGAAATTAAAATCTATTCTCAAGTATCTTTAAATTAAACACAATTTCCTCTTGGGTTTTAATTGTAAACAGAAATATCATTTTTCGGCTGTTTCATTCTTTGCTTATTTCATATATTGTCTAATATTCTATGTCAGAACAAATACTTAAAGTTCGTCGTATATTATAGATTTGTGTTATTTGTTTGAATGGCTCTAAAAGTATAGTACGAGTACACTAACGAGAACGGAGTGATCTTAAAATGAGTTACGGGAATATTCAAAAAAATTTTAATGAGTATAACTTATTACAAATACATCCTATCTTCGTATACCTTTTAACTTCTTAGGATTACATTTTATCTTCGTTATCTGTCTCAGTTATGACTCGAAAAAGTTTAAGGGAATGATTTATTCATTCCATGTGGCACAGTTTCTATTCTTATAAGAATTTTTTTTATTTGTGTGCCTCATTTTACTTCGAAAAAATGGCTGACGAATCAATGCGTAAAAGACCTACTTATTCTTAAAATGAGGAAACATTATTATTTGTATTATTTGCTCCAGTTTTATTCCCAGTTTAGTTATTTTATCCCTTTACATGAAAATTGTACGTATTTTACATATTAGGAACGTGAAGGTGGTATTGTTATTGAGTATTAAATGCTAAACAAAATGTTTGTTACTTTAAATGAATTATAATTTTATGGAATTAACGCAAACACAAACACAGACACAGGTGTATCGCTTGTAAATTATTTTTAGAGAAGTGATTTTTAATTTTTATGCATTTCAGTTGGTTAACCATTTATTTTTCATAAATCACACAGTTATATTTTGCGCTTATATTTCCCCTATAATTTCTAGGAATTTAATTTTCACACTTAAGTTACTCGTGCTTAATATAATATTCTTAAGCAATAGGAAACATTTTTATAAAGAATGACTTTTCTTCCTGAGAAGAATTTATTTATGAGTAATATCAAAATTATGTATTCCCCAAATTGTTCATACATGTAAATATTTTTATTTAAAAATAAATTTTGCGCGTATACAATTTCATAAATATCCAATTAAAATAAAAAATAAATTTTAAAGTCTCTATTCGTTTACTTTCCTGAATTTATTTAAAAAAAATGATAAAGAACGTAGAACAAATTTATTCCATATAAAGATAGCTAATTCTAAAGATGATTCAGCCATTTTGGATATGTATATGTATATATAATATATATAATTTACGTTAATTAAATATGTTTAAAAAATTTATTTTATGGAGTTTTCATTTGTTTTAACCTTATATTTTGAAAAAAAAAATGCTGAATAACATTTTTCTGCCATTGATCAGAATTAGAATTTTGTCTTTTTACGTATAAAAAAGGAATCCTCTAGAAAGAATTTTATTCCCTTATCAAAAAGTTTTCTTTAATACAGTTAATTATGTCAAGAATTTTATAAATGTTAAAAAGCAAGGAAGTTGCCATGTTTTATAAAAAAAAGTTAAAAGTTGTTTCTTATTTACTTATATTCAAAAATGGCTACCATTAGAATTAAAAACCAACAAAGTTGAAAAAACGTTTCGTTGAAGATGATTCTGGTTAGTTTGACCTTTGAAAATCCTTTACATTCCATAATTGTCCGATAATTCTCTATTGTGCTCTTACAAAGCTACATCTTCATCTTGCGTCTGAAAAATTTTGCTTTCTGAGAAAAGTTCTGAAGTTATTGAACAAAGATAGAAAATGGAAAGTTGTGACAAAGTGACTCGTTGAATAATGCTGTATGTTTTCGAGTAATTGGCCGGAGAAGTGAGATATATTAATCACTCTGCTTCTTTTCAAATAAGTTTTCTTAAGAAAAATAATCTACATATCTTGCTTCAAAATGACATTATATAGCTTAAAATGACTGAAAATAAGTCATTAATTGCTAAATAGTTAACCTTTCATTGATAAAAACTTACTTTTATACCCTTTTGATAAATTAATACAATGCTTTTTGAATTTATGCACAGCTTCCTCTAAATGAATATTTTAAAATTTAATTATTCAGTGTGCTATCTAATTTGAATATTTTCGGGAAAAATTTAATAAATGTAACGTCTAAAATTGTTCTGATCCTATACGCTTTTGGAACTTTCAACCATTTAAAAAGGAAAAATTGATCTATTTATATCTGAATGTTAAAGAATAAAATAAAAAACTTAAATTTAAAAATTGGAATTCTTTGTCATTCAAAATGAAATTAAAAAATAACAGTAGTAAAAACAATAGGAAATCTTTTATGTGTGATTATGGGCATGGTAAAAGGTAAATTTAAAATTGTTTTGATAAACTATACTTTTAATATTCCTGTTATGAAAACTGAGTATATAGATTTCTTAAAATATCATGAATATTTTACTACATACAGCTTATTTAGTTATAATGAATTTGAGAAACCTTTCAACTACTTTTTACTATGGTAATTGAGATATCTTCAGTCAGTAAAAAATGTTCATTTTTGTTCCAAATTTAAAAACGCTTGCTTTTTAAAATTAATAGCAATGGAATTTATATTTTAACAGTGATATATTTGTACATTTGTGTAACAGTTTAAGTGTGCGAAATCCTAAAGAAAAAGAAAGAAAATTCTATTTATAGCTATAATTAATTATACATAAGCTCAATTCATAATGAGTAGCTTTATTTACATTAGTAAGCCCTGCACTCACCTTTATGTATCACGAGCATAAAATCCACACACCTTAAGATTTTGAAAATTTGCAGATTACTTATAAATATAAGTTTCTTTTGATATTGTAACGGAGAACATAATTATAATAAGAAATTTTGAGTTTAATGAAATTCTAAAAAAAAAAAAAAAAAAAAAAAAAAAAAGTTATACTATGTAATTAAAATTTCCCTGAATTACTTATACAAATATTGCGGAAAATATCAAATTTATGAATATTTATTAGAAAAAAATTCTGTTAACTGTACGAAAAATAAACCCATTGTATGAAACGGAAAGTATCTGTATAATGGGCAAATGTAGATTTGAGAAGAGTGAGCCATACTATAAAGAGAAACTCATTTTGTGAAAACCCCTGGTGGCGCCTCTGTCCCTCCCTATTTCGATGTAACGCGGCGTCCTTTATTTCGTGTTTAACTCACACTCTACCACTTCGCTCATACCGAGCGGCAGCACACGAAGTACTCTCTTTCTGCTTAATTACTAAAATAAAGTTTAAACTGTTTCTACAGCCTGATTTTCTCTTAATTATATTATCGACGATGTATTTAAAACACTGACATACAGCCTATTGGAGTAATTTAAATCCCCTTTATTAAATGGTCCGTCCATCTCTCGAGACATGTCGATCACAGATTTAAATCGACAAAGTATCTCGCTTAAAACGAAGCTCAATAAAATAAAAACTTTCCTTACTGAGTTCCAGAAGTCCGAAGATTCAGTAAAGGATAAAAATGAACTAAACAATAAGTTGACTTCAATAAATGACCTTTTAAAATGTCTGGAAAACTTAAAATTTTTTTGTTCTGGGCCCTACCGGATGATGTGGATTTAAAAGACCGTTTGGAGTTAACTATTGATATAGAAGAATAAGCTAAAAATTGAAAATAAGCCTTCCTGTATTTCTGTCTAATTTTGAAGATGAGACACAAACTGTTAATACTTTACCAAAGGGCAATATTAAATTACCGGGCTCACCTTTGCCTACTTTTAGCGGTAAATTCTAGGAATGTGAGTTGTTTAAAACACAATTTACGAATATAATTGGGAATAATTGTAATTTAAATGGGAGTCAAAAGCTCTGTTACCTTAAAGGTACTCTTAGAAATGATGCTTCTTTATTCAGAATGATCAAGATATTTTTAAATCCATTATGAAAGCCTTAGAATCTCGCTATGAAAACAAGAGATATTTGGTAATATTCATATTGTAGAAATACTTTCTACTTCAAAAATTCATAATGAAAATCCTGCCCAAATCAGATTGTTAACAGACACTGTTCGAGTCATCTACGCTCTTTGAAAAATTTAAATGTGATGTCAAATTCACTTTCCGATGCAATCATACTCCATATATTAATCAATAAGTTTGATAGAGATTCTCGAAAATTATTTCAACTAAGCTTAACATCATCAGATATACCAAGCTTACAAAGCTTCCTGTCGTTTTTGGAAAATAGATGCGTTCAATTAGAATCAGTTAAAATAAACAATGTCCTCTCAAGAAATTTTCCAAAAAAAAAATAAAGGCACTGATATAAAAGCAAACAATTCAGCGCGGTTTAAATTTTTACTAACGAAGAGCAAACAAAATAAAAAAAATGCATTATTCCTGTGTGCGATTGTCTTAACCCACTCTATAAATATGTTAAATTTAAGAATCTTCCTCTTTCACAAAGACAAGAACTTGTAAAAATTAATAAAATCTGTAAACGCTGCTTATCTTCGGATCTTTTCGATCATTGACCGAGTAAATATTCATGACTCAATTACAAATATAAAAAAATTGAATGCTCTGTATAATATATTACTTTGTGAAGATAACATTTTGACCCTCTTAAATACAGATAACAAGAAAAACACAAAGAGCAACTCTTGCTTCCATAGCTATTCAAAAAAAAAAAAAAAAAAGGAACTTCTTCCACTCGTATCGTTGACCTCAAAACCAAGAGTCTAGTATTAATCAACAAACTGACAGAGGTTTACTGCAAACAGCAATAATTTACGTGCAAGAAGCTGAAGAAAGAATAAAAATGAAACGTGTTTTCGATTCCGCATCGGAGAATAGCTATCTAACTCTAAAAACAGCTGAAATGTAAGGATTAAGCAAAACGAAAATAAATTCTACCGTTGTAAGTTTGAATAATACCAAATCAAGAATAAATTCTTTGACTAAAGCATCTGTTTGAATAATACCAAATCAAAAATAAATTCTTTGACTAAAGCATCTGTTTGAATAATACCAAATCAAAAATAAATTCTTTGACTAAAGCATCGAATTTAGATGATACATTTAGTTTAAACGTAGTTTTTTTTCTCACTCCTGAGATAATTAAAATACATCATTAAAAATGGATAAATATTTCAGAATTTAACATACCAATGGATTGAGTTCTTGCTGACAAAGAGACAAAGATTTTAATCAGCCATAAGAGATTTCTTCCTTTTTAGGAAGTGAGCATTTTTTGACATTTTCGTCCCTAACCAAATACTGTTAAGAAACTGTAATACGAGATTAGTAGAATCTAAATTTAGTTTTGTTGTTACTGGATATTGTAATGAAGAATCTTTCTCTTCTAGTAATTGTTTTCTTTCTAAAGGTGTAAGCAATTCTGATAAAACTCTACTTTCCTTTTCTTTTTGGGAAACGAAAAATATTTTTGAAGAGGAACCTGATATTAGTGATGAGCTTAAATTTTTTCTTAAGTTCATTTCAAAAGAATGGACGTTAGAAACCATGTGATTGATATTCTGTATCCCTACCATTCAAACAAAATATACAAAAATGTATATCAGGGGGATTCTAAGACCATTGCGTCTAAACGTCTCAATCAGCTTTGGAGACGATTGAACCGTGGTCCCAAATTAAAGGTTTTGTATACTCAATTTATTGAAGAGTATCTTGTGTCAGTCAAAAGGAAAAAGTCTTCAATTTTGACGAAATTACATCTGGTTATGGATTCTTTCTCCCTCATCACGGTGTTCTTAGATTTGGAAATCGTACTCGTCTCTTAAGAGTAGTATTCAACGGGTCCCAAAAAATGAGCTTAATGTTTCGTTGAATGATATTCTCAGTAAGGGTACTGTTATATAAGAGGATTTGTTTTCCATTATGCTTCGTGCTCAAAAACATGCTTATTCCTTCAGCAGAGACATAATTCATATGTTTAGACAGATTGAAATAAATCCCGAAGAAAGACATTTTCAAAAATTCCTCCAGAAACAGGATCCTAATGAACCTGTACAAATTTATAAATTAATAAGAGTTATGTATAGAACAACATCTGAATGTTATTTATCTAAGTGAGTGTTAAAACAGCTTGCGAGCGATTGATGAGAAAAAGGTTTTGCCCCTCCTCAGCTAACATCGTTCAACAAGACGTGTATTTAGATGATATTTTAACTGGATGTTTCAATTTAAAGGAACTTGTAATACTTAAGTCAAAACTTGTGCAGTTATTTAAAATTGTTGGAATGTCTCTGAATAAATGGTGTTCCTCACTTTCAAAAATTGATTTTCCTGATCTCCAGTATGATCAATTGTCTGAAAATTGCACTGTGAAAACTCTTGGTGTTTTGTGGAATAGTTCTTCTGATACCTTTTGTTTTAAAGTTCATGTCAATGAAAATTTGGTTTTCACTAGAAGAGATGTCCATTCTCAGATTGCACTCTTTTTTCGATCCACTTGGTCTTTTAGGACCTGCCATCAGTAAAGTCAAATTCTGCATGCAAGGTTTATGGCTTCTAAAAATAGATTGGATTGAGAAACTACCTGCTGCAGTAGCCAAAGGATGGTCTACATTCGGGCAATTATTACCAGCCTTGGAAAAGATTGAAATTCCAAGATTTTTTCTTTTAGAAGATCCTGCAGTAAT
Source organism: Nephila pilipes (assembly GCA_019974015.1). Lineage (NCBI taxonomy): Eukaryota > Metazoa > Arthropoda > Arachnida > Araneae > Nephilidae > Nephila > Nephila pilipes. Next base: position 62,167 of record BMAW01020337.1, read on the forward strand.
ATTATTCCACGAATTTGCCGATGCCTCTGAGAAGGGATTTTGTGCTATTATTTGTATATCTGTTCAGACTACCAACGCGATAATTAAAGAAAATTTTGTGTAGCAAGTCAAGAGCGGCACCGCTTAAAACCCTAACCATTCACCTTTTGGAGCTTTCTGCCTGTTTCCTGCTTTCCAAACTTATGATCGGCTGCAAATGGGCCTACAAAAAAAATGTACCTTTCTCAAGTGAATTTGTATTCTGATTCCACAATTGCATTAAGTTGAATTAAAACCTCACTTCACCTTCTGGAAATCTTTGTGGCTTTCATAGTCTTAAAAATTCCATATCCAACTGAAAACTTTCTGGGGCGTCATATATCTTCCGAAAACAACCAAGAGGATCTCCTATCGAGAGGCTTGAAATCTACTGATCTGATAAACTGTAATTTATGGTGGAAGGGCCCCTACCTTTCACAGAATGACGATGCTAAACATTCTCAGAACAATTTCACTGATATTCAAAAAGAACTAAAAAACTTTACTTCTAAAAATTTGCTCTTTTCAGATCAACTTTTTTTCAATCAGACGTTTTCAACACGATTATTGCTGTAACCAATAGCTTTAGTAAATTAATAAGAGTTATAAGTTTTGTTTTCAGGTTTTGCTAGAACGCCAAGTTATCATGTGGTGAACGAGTCATTGGTCCTCTTTCACTTACGGAGCTTGAAAAGGCCGATCTCTGGTTTCTACAGTCTGTACAAAGAGTAGAATTTTTTGTGGATATTAAATCCTTGAAAAACAGTGAGCCTGTTCTTCGAAACAGTAAGTTAGCCCCGTGAAATTGTTTTATGAATAACAATAGTATTATTCGTTTTGGAGACAGAGTGCAAAATTCATCTCTGTCATTCAATGAAAAATATCGTATTGTACTACCCAGTAAACATACAGTAACTTTCATGGTCATAATATATTTTTATACTAAATACCTGCATATATGGGCTACTTAACATTAGAAATCTTCCACGTAAAGTTGTTCATCATTGTATTACATACTTTAAAATCAAATCTAGAGTATTAAATCAAATTATGGGAAATTAGCCCAATGAAATAGTTACTCCCATTTTTCCTTTCAACAACTGTTGTATGGATTTCTGTAGATATTTTATGGTAAAATTTAATAATAATTATAAGGGAGTGCTTGATAAAATATACGTTTGCATTTTTGTATGCTTGGCTACCAAAGCAATTCATTTGGACTATGTTTCCGACCTTACTTCGGAGGCTTTCATATCCTGTTTAAAAAGGTTTTACTGCAGACGAGGTAAAAGTTCTAAAATGTTTTCAGATAAAGGGAAAACTTTTGAAGGCGCAAATAATGAATGAAAAAGTCTGCATGCATTATTTAAATCTCCTGATAAAACGTTAATTAGTTATTTTAATAACGAACATATTGATTGGCATTTTATACTCTCCCAATTTCGGTGGATTGTGGGAGTCGGGAGTGAAATCCTTCAAATTTTAATTAAAACGCGTAGCTGGAAATTCATATTTAAGTCTCGAAGAATTTACCACGTTACTT
>BMAW01020340.1:0-41422 GCA_019974015.1 Nephila pilipes
AATTTTATTGAAATAAGAAAAAACTTTTTCTCTTTTTTGATATGTCTTGTAAAGGCTTAAAATCTATCTTATATCTTTTGCTGAAAAGTTAAAGGCCATTCACATTTTACTGTGAATTTTCGTGGAAGTGTCAAACTGTTACGAAAATATATGCATTTTCCAGTCATTCGGAAACTGATAAATAGGGTGCGTATATGGAATTGTATGGTTTCATAATTTAATTGTATGACTGGCATTCAGAAATTACATGAAGGATGTTAAATTTGCGACATATTTAATTATACAAGAAATTTTAACTTATCGAAATTTTAACTTATCATAGTTCCAGCTTTCTAGCATTAACAATATCTTTGAAAAATCGCTAAAATAATATTTTGTTTTATGTGATTGGAGTTCTTCAAAAACTTTGTGAAATTTGTCGTATGGGAACTAAATTTCCCTGATATGAAAATATAATTTTATGTTATGTATCATTCTTTTTGTAAATTTTACAAACTGATACATATTTCTCGTCCTTTTGCTTAAACCTAAACATTTAAATTCTTAAATTTTAAGTATTTACGCAAATTTATAATTTTCCTTAATTATAGTAAAATTAAGGAATGTAAATCTATTAATTCAGTTAAGTAGTATGAAATTTGTTTTAGAGAAAAAGTGGGCAGACTTTTTGCTTAAGAGGTGTTTTGATTTTAATTTATATTTTACTATTTAATCTTTACTATATCGAATTTTAAAATAAATTCAAATACCTCTTGTTAATACTTGACCTACTTAATTTTAACCATCAAAAGTTAAATTAAAAGAAAGGCATTTCATTTTACTGTAACATTGAATTTTTCATTTTACATGATTTTAAACAATGATTCCACATCTTATTTATTTCGTTGCTTTTCATTTTTATTAATTAATAATTTAAATAATGTTATACTAGACAGAGTGTCATTTCTTTTATAAACCGCAATTAATTTCAGCAAAATTGAAGTTAAATATATATCAGTTACATAAATGAATATTCTTGGTGTCATAATTATAATCTAGAAATACTTTTTCTATGAAAAGTTAAGACTATAAGTAGATTTACAGTAAAATAATTTTCATAAAATTAAAAGCAATAAAATTTTTATTAGAGAAGATATGTTTATACTTTGAGTTTTTCGAAATTCGTTATGTTATATAAATATAGATTAATAAACCTGCTTGAAATATTTAAATTATTTCTGTTTGAAAGAAGCTATGCATACACATATAGCAAATTAATTAATTACAAATATTCAATTTTCTTTCTCTTGTTTTCAATACTTCTCCTTATTATACTGAAGTCTTAACTTATTACTTATACAGTAGCTTCGTAATGGCAGATATCTTCTTTGCCTTTCAGATGCTAGAGATGTCCAATTAGCCTTATCGAAAGAGCATCTTGACATGGAACCTAATGTGTTCGTGATAAAAGAGGGAAGCTCCCATTTTCCCCAAATGGAACATAACGCCGGGAAAATAAAGAGTCCCTTTGTGAGTGATATACCTATAAGAATGATAGTTGAAATGAAATATATTGAGTCTAAGCCCTTTTGATATTTTGTTCAATACAAAAATTCTTTCTTATAAAATTTATATATCTAAAATTGTACAATTTGCTTTTTCTATATTTTGAGCTGGAATGTTGTTTATTATTTATTTTGACACGTTGAAATCTAGAAGGAGCTTTACAATTAATTTAAAGGATTTACACTTTTGCGTAAACTTAGAAAAGAAACAGAAATGTTTTTAAACAGAATTATCTAGTAATTCTAACGCTTCGCTACTTAGACTATGAACCAACAAGATGCAATAAAAACTCAGTCGAGCAAAAGTCACTAATTCTAAATAATTTCATTTTAGCCTTTTAGAATGGTTGATAATCATTTTTTTAAATTACGAATCCTGAGCGTTAATTTAGTCGCGATTTAAATAATAACTGTAATTGAAAATTATATTTATTTTACTAAAACATCGGAAATGGATCCGAATCAAGAATAAGCAAGTGCGAACTGGATCTGAGCTAAGTATCCACACTTAGAAAATAACTTTCACCTTTTTCCTACTAATAAAGATTTTATCAAATTTTCTACCCCTTTTATCGTTAATTACTCTAATACTTTCGATCTCTATGTCTGATTCCTCCAATCTCTTTATCGGCTATTTTCCTATTTACAACAATTTTTAAATAGTAATGTTAATTTAAATAAGTCATTCTTCTTTCCAAAGGAGAGATTCTTAATTCTAAAAACGTAATAAAATAGTCAGAACGATTTTCGCGCAAGCTCGCTAAAATGAAAAGAAATTCGGTTTTCAAAGAAAGAATAAGTGAGAGTGTGCTGTAAATTCGAATATAATAATGATTTATGCAAATATTCTTTTACATGTCAACTAGATAGGCATTTTAAAAGAAAAAAAGGCACTAAACATATAAATGATATCATTCGCTAATTATACTTATCTTCTAAGCAATAAACTCAACTAAAAATTTTAATTGAATATACTTACATGACAAAACTTGCATAAGTAGAGATATTCAAAGAACTTCAAGTTTCTTTCAAGTCATTATATCCTAGGTATTCGCAGACACCAGCACTTATAATTAAACTCTAATTATACTCTCCATTTTATAATTAGTATTCTTAGAAGTCCTGAGACAAGTAATATGTTCGTGGAGCTATACTATACACGGCCCTAAAACTTAATTGCTCTCGCACATCTTTAACACGTTAAATTTGCATTTAGAGTTAAGTTACGTAAGAAGTAATTGACATTCAAAAGATGATACTAGAGAATAACATTAAGTGTAACTAAAATTAAATATTTTTTAAAATATTTATGATGTTCGAGCTTTCAAAAATCGATTTGAACTAATAAACAGTTAATTTTCAAAAATTAAGAAATGACGTTATCACCATTTTTGATATTAAATATTGTTTAGCGGATATCTTGATTGCGCTATTAGATATCTGAACTTTAAAGCTGATTCTTAGGATATTACTGAAAAAAAATTAAGATGTATTTATTCTAGACTTATTAATCTATTTTTTTAAAAAAGAAAATTCTATTTTCTTTTCATTCAAAATAAGAAGCGTTTAAACGGTTTTACAGACTTTGTATTACAGACTTCATATAAATTTTAAAAGCATGTCTTACTTCCTCAATGATTTATTCATCTATATGTCGGTTGTTTTTATATCTGAAAAAGTTTTTAAAAGTATCATGTTTACTTTAACTTTTTGTATTACATTTATCAATTAACGCGACGGGAAATTCTATTTATTTTCCTCTGAAGATTTAAATATTTATAAGTTTTTATATATAAAAATTAAACAGAGTACTCGTATATAGCTTTTTGTACTGAAATAAATGTTTGAATACATGAAAAATAAGTTTAAATTTGCCCTATATAGAATTAAATACATCTTAAGTACGTTGCAGAACAAGATAGGATTATAAGTGCAAAAATTCATTTTAGGCTATTTACTTATAATAAGCATTTAGTTTTTTTAATTTGAGCCTTTTTTCAGAAAAGAGAAATTCCGACTTAATTGGATCAAAGTACTAAATTCTTCACAGTTACGTAATAATCTTAAGTAAGAACTAAGCCTATAAACCAAAAATATTGGTTGAAAATAATTTCACAATCACCTATGTATTTGAAATTCTTATTTATTTATTTTTTACTAATTTGGGGGAAACTGCTAAAATCTTTCATGGCTTTTAGAGATTGTTTTCTAACTAACAAGTTTACGTTAAGTTAAATAACAACAAATGAAAAATGTAAGCAGATTATTTTTGATAAAATTTTAATTAATGAATCTACATGACATTTTTTCAAAAATAAACTGAAGTATCCACATTCATAGAATAATTCCTAACATTGTGTGAGAAATATTTTTTACAAGTTCTTGTTAAGCAACAAGAAAAAGCGTTGATTCAAAAAGTTGTCAAGTCCCCTGAATAGATATTGAGTCAAATTACATCTGCAGTCATCCATAATTGAGAAATTGTTACCGGTACAGCATTTTGCACACTTGCTGACCTTACAATCATGTCCCATATGTGATCGTTGGATTCATATCTAGCTCTCTAAGTGGTCAAACCATTCGTTAAAATTATCGAGGTTCCTCAAAGCACTCGCGAAAGACTTAGGTCTGTGACATAGTGCATTGTCATCCTGAGAAGCTCCAATTGTTGTTAGAACCCATGGAGTCCAAGAATGGTTGTAAATTGTGTCCAAGTAATTTAACATATCCATTTCAAGACAACGATTGATTTCAGTTTTGGTTCCAGGGATCCAGTTCATGCCATATCAAACAACTATCACCATTATGGAGATAACATTAGCTTCTATAATGCGTTGTTGACAACTTGAGCATGGAAAAGGTCTCGTAAACTGTTTCACTCTCTATCCCTAAAAACAGCCTTTTCTAAACGGAACAGTGACTCATTTGCCCAAGCGACGTTTTTCCGTCATTTTGTGTCCATTTAATGCACTCACTAGCCCAGTAGAGGCACTGTTTCCGTCTGTTTATTGTTAGTAAAGACACTCAAGTCGATCTCTTGCATCTATATTTTATTAACGCCAAATTTAACTGCATTATACTCATGGACGTGACTGTCGTATATATCACAATGCTCTTAGCTGTTATTTGACGCAGTGTTGCTCGCCTGGTGAGATTGATTACTCTAAGCAGACGTCGTTGGTCTCGGTGATTAAGAAGACGCGATCGATCACTACACTGCCTATGGTGGGAGGTAATGTCTGAAATTATATATTCTCTGTACACTCTCTGCACTGTAATTCAAGGAATGTTGAATTTCTAAGCAACTTCCGTAATGAAATATCATTTGCGTCTAGTTCCAACTGGCATTCTACGTTCAAAGTCTGTTAATTTTCGTCGTGCAGCGTAATCACGTCAGAAAAGTTTTCTCGTGAATCCTTTTAGAACATATGAAAACCCTGATAATACACTGCGCATTTATATCTTTCTCATGCGATGCTACAGAACTCTGGATGGTTTCTAATTACTACTTCCTGACATGTAGCACTTCAGTCTATAATAACAATTCTTAAATTCATTTCTCTTAAACAGATAGTTTAATCTTTCTTATTTCTTCAATATCAAAAACAATACCATTGAAATGATATTAAACAATAAATAAAGATTATTTGTAATTAATTTCTTCATCATTTAATAATATTATGAAACATTTAATATCAGCTTCAAAGTGCATGGAGCTGAATGCAAGTCTTCGTAGAGTTATTTAATTCTTTTATAATGCATGATGGTATAAATCTTATTTAATTAAACTGGAAATCCGAAGTAGCTGAAATTAATCGCATCTATTTTCAACGAAGTTTAATCTTAAAGCATTTTAATCACTTAAATTGTTATTCTCTGGAGATCCTTAAATTATTTATTCTTAATTATTGGTTGTAATCTGAACAATTTGCATATCCTTTCTCTCGAAGGAGTTACGATTTATTCTTATGTATAATTCAACACGGATTATGTAGAATTAATCTTTGTCACATAATATCTGCTATTTGCTGAGAAGCTGACAAACTAGACAGGTTTTAGACTTCCTCACTTTTTAAGCTATTTAAATATCGTCGTTCTTGAGTTTGTCCAAATCTTATAACATTTGACTTATAAGTTAAATAAAATAACTATACAAGATATATCCCTCCACAAAAATGAAGATTTTGTTGAATTATGATAAAACTGATATAAAAAGATAAAAAAAAAAATATTACTTGTTAAGAAATAATTATAATGGTTTTTATTTTTTTCTGGGCTTTACAAAAGCTTCATAACAGATGATAACATATATATATATATATATATTTATATTTTATTATATGATGATAATATATATATAATCTGTATAACTATATATATATATATATATATGTATATATATATATATATATATATATAACTTTATATATATAATATAATATATTCTATCAATGATATCGCAATATTATAATGGATTGCTTAGATAAAGAAAAAGTATAGATCAGAATTAAAGGCTTCCATTTATCGGTAAAAGCACACCTAAAGATGTCGTTACAGTAATATGTTTTTTATTTGAGTAGTATTCAGAACAGACATCACACAACTTAAACATATTTTTTTTTATTTTATGTGACCATATTTAAATTTATTCCTTCTGTTATGTTTATTCCAAAAAATGTCTTTTATTGTATTTAAAAAATTGCTAAAAATTAATAATATCTCTAAGAATATTTTATACCTTTTAAAAATTAATTATTTAACTCAACGAAACATAAATGTATTGCTGGTAATTTCGAGGAAATCTATTACTAGATAACATTTTCACACGTATGGGACAAGGGAATGCTCGATAGTAGGTTTCGTCATTTTTCACACAGAAATTTTATTGCTAAACAAGTAAACGATATTATCATAAAATAAACACTTTGCACTTTTTCGACATAGTTATAGTGGCATTGAAACATTTGTTGAAGCGTGAAATCACTTTAAAGAACCCAGTCTGGGTACAACTTGGTGCCATGCAATACTAGGAATTGTCGCGGTTGCTCTCCACAGTATTGCTTTGGATGAACCTGAGCATGGCTAATACGCAGTATGGACGCCCCATCTGACTGTTATGTGCCTATCCATAACACCATAACCTGTCTCTAGCAGTGTTATTTTCATTCGTAGATGTAGAGGGAAGCCCATTTGGATCATCATTCTCAACATCTTCCTTCACTGAACATGCAACACCGGCGTCCAACAGTTTGACGAGACGCCTGACCTGTTCTGAAACACCTTCTGTAGACGTTTATGGATGAGTAGTCCCCAAGTTCATATTCATACCAGATAACAGCACGCACTACCGATGCCGACCATATTATCCGGTTACGTCTCGGACTCGTTATTAAGCTGCTACTCTTTTCTTAGTCACTCTGCGCATGCGTCATTCCTCCTCCACTGACGCTATTTGCGTCTTTGAACCAAGGCTGATAATTTTTATTATTGTTGTTCATTTAATGCAACATAGTGCTCTTTGGAAAAATGTAAAATTTACTTTCAGGACATTCCTCATTTATAATTTTATAAAACATGAAACCCACACGAAGAAAAAAATACTCAAGTACTCATTTTGAGCATGTTTGTATCAGATTTGACAATAATAATCTTTATCTAATGTAAAACATTACGTACATTCAAAACCAAAAAAAAAAAAAAAAAATCAGTAAACCAACACTCTTAAAATAATTAGATATTGAGGGACTACAACAGTTCATACAAAATACAGGCTACGTATTTTAAAATTGAGGATCAAAAAAACAAAAATATGGTTCAGCTTAAATATTTCGAACTATATTTTATTTTCCCTCTTACACATATATGAATAATATTTATATGAATATTAAAATGAATACATTACTACGATCAGTGTCCTTTAAAACTCTTATTATTTTTTAAATGAAAATTCTATTGCTTTTAGAAACAGCAAAATGTTTTTTATATTATTTCTTTAAATTTAAAATTAATTTCTGTTTAAATAACAGGCAAATGCAACTCATTCTTAGATTTCCAAATTGGATTAAAAGGTATGTTTAAAAATTCAGTGTTCTATATTTCCAACGTGATTGATATGGGTTTGTAAAAATAAAGATGAGTGGAAGTTTGAAGAAGGAATATACTTCGAAAACAAGTGCTTTTGTTTAATAATACAGAAGTTGGTAAAACTCTATACATAATTTACGATCTATTGAATGATAGTAAATGATAAATGTTTATATTTGGCGGATGATTTAAAAAGGAAGTGTTATAAGTTCAATGCAGGTTTATCAACTTTGCTGAAATCATATAATTCACACTTTTAAAGGGCTAACCAATAGCAATTTCTGCATGAAATATATTATTGCCCCAAAACATTTTATTCATGAACAAATATTAAAGGTAGTGTTTTCAGGATAATTTAAATTTTCTTTATATTCATTTTTAAAATTGCGTGCATGTCTTGAAATAAACAAGTTTACAAAATAAATATTTTTTGTAGAAAAATTAATTACTAAGAAATTAATTTCTTGCAAGTTTTTAAAATACTTTTTTTTTATTGAGTTATAGACAGAAATTAGCAAATCAAATTGTAAATGAAACAAGATAATCAATTTTACAGCTTTTGTTATTCTATATTCCAAAAATTTTCTCTACAATATGAGACATTATGTACTAAAATTAAAGATACTTACTATCTAATGCATAATGTATATTTTGTCTTAATTATGAACTGATCTGCATTGTTTTAATTAGATTTACCTTATTGTATAATGCGTAATGCAAAAAACCTATGCTTTCATATGACCATACTGCTTTGATTTAATTGAAAACACTTGTGATATTTATAAAAAAAAATCTTATTAAATTGATATTTTTTATAATCATAAGGAGACAAGCTCTGTTTAAGTAAATTTCAATTCACTAACATATTGTTCTTCTATTTTCTAATACACAAAAATGTCAGCATAGTATTTTGTTGGAAAGACGATGTGTTTTAAAGGGGTGGAAAATTGTATGAAATCTGCCGACATACAGGATGAAGCACCATAATTTTTTTAAAAAAAACTATGGAGTTAATAATTATAAAATAAGTAATTCTTTTTTCAATTATAGATTGTTCATTTTTTCCCGAGTGGACAGAGATTATGGTGCTTTTATTATAGATATATTAACGGGAAAAATATGTTTATTACGATAAATCTTATTTCTTTAACAGATGAAGGCATTTATGAAGAAAGTTTCGTCTTATTAGATAATGAGACGTTGAAATCTCTTGTTCTTAAAGCTGGCCCATGATATAAATTAAAAAATATCTCAATTCTTTTATTCAAACTTCTAATTTTTCTTCTGAATCTATCTCCGATTCTACTGGCCCTCTTTGTAATACTGATGTCACTTTTTTCTAAACCTAATGCTGTTCCTATTGCATCTGTTGACCCTTTTACTATTCTTCCCCATTCTCTCTGTAACATTTCCGATTCTGATGTTTCTAGTGTTAATACTAACTGGCTCAATAACCAATGTAACATTATTACGCGTCTTTTTTTTAAATGATTCTGAATCACTTTTCTCTTCTACTCCTATTCCACTATCATCTCCTTTATCAACATCTGGTCAGAAAGATATTAATATTTAGGATATAATAAAATTAAAGCTCCCCGATATTTTGGCTAAGTTAGAAAAGGGGATCCATCCAACATCAATATTCTGTAAAAAATATCGTATTAATCGATTGTTGGTAAAAAATATATATAGAAAATTATGGCTGTAGGCGTACCATCAAAAATATGCTTGACTTGGCAAAGACATACATTTCGGTTTTGAAAAATGAGATGGTAAGCGTAATTTCTTATAAAATTAATATATTTGTAGTGCAGTGTTTTATGTTTTGGTGGTGTGGAATGAAAGTTACTGGGTGGCAGCTATAAACTGAACAAAATTCGATATCTGTCTTTGACTGACTGGTCAAGTTTTTCTGTATTCATTATGTGAAAAACGTTCAAAATGTTTTTCTTTTAAACTTTGAAGTTAAAATTTTACAATTCAAAATTGTTAGTCATTTTAGTGTTTTACCAATTTTTGTCTTTAAATTTACTATTTTATTTATTAATATCATTCATAGCTTCCAGCTATATTTAAAATGTTTTTTTGGATAGTTTTCAATAACTATCATGCATTTTGTAAGTCGTTAAGCATATAACCTGATATCTAGAGTAAAAGTTCAATTCTCAGTTTCGTAATTAATACATAGTGCTACTTTTTTTACTACAATTACTGAAATTAACACTATCTGGTAGATTCCGTGAACATAGAATTACTCTAAATTACTTTTAATTTTCAAAGATGACATGAGATCTGTTTAAGCATTGCTTGAAATTAACTCAATTTTAGCACAAACAAAAGAATTTAAGTAATGTAAAATAAGCATTTCTGCATTTTTTGGCAGACTCTGTAGTGTACTATCAAGATAGGATTTATTACTTTTCTAATCCTTTTCAGCCATAGATACAATAACCATTAAAGTTATATATGATGATTAGTATATCCAGCTGGGATCATATACTGGTATACATAAGTTAGTATTTGTCTAGTTCACAATTAAAGATCTATCCTTGTCCCTGCAGTCATTTTTAGGTTATATGTTCTTAGCAAATGTTCATTGTTCCCTAAATGTTGAAAAGTATGGGTATAAGGCAATTTTTGAATCACTTATTCAGGATTTGAAACAACTTTTAGACCAAAAGCGTTTCAGGAAAGGCATATAAGTACTTTTGGCAAATATCAAGTAAGTAATTTAGTGTAAAATAAGTTGTTTGGATTTGTAGAATTTTTTCCTGTCTTTTGTTGTAGTTTTGCCTTGTTCATAAAAATATAATGTGTAAGAAAATGATCAAGATGAATATCGGTTTATTGCAACATACAACTGGATATGATATTACATTTGAGGATGTCATTGATGAAAATATATCAACTGCAATGTGTGGTGTTAAAAGCGACTGCCCTTTTAATGAATTAGACTATTGGCACGTAATTAATAATTTGGTTTTTGACGTTATGTATGACTTGTTAGGGGATTGGTATGCAACTGAAATTTATATTTAATCTTGCATCAATATAATTTTAAAAATAAATTTTTAATATTTTCCGATTTAAATGATCAGGCATCAAATTTTTATTTAATGTAAATACGTTCTCGTTGCAAACCTGTTACGAATTAACGAGAAAACTTTGTCATATCTTGGTATTTCTAATCGTCAAAGGGCATCTTAAATGTGGGTATAGACGATCTTGCTAGTTTTAGTAGGAGAAGAATACCATTCGATAATGATTTTTGGAACATATATCTTGTAATGCTAACGATAATTGATACCCTGGTGGCTCCAGTCATTTTATTACTAGAAACTTATGCATTAGTGAAAATAATGCTGACTATCTTAAACTTTTTCTGTTGTTCCCCGGAAAGCATTTCATTCCAAAGAGGTATTTTGCGCTACACTATTCCAGAATTATACTGCAACTTGGACCTCCACGGCTATACATACATACATACATATATATATATATATATATATATATATATATATATATATATATATATATATATATATATATATATATATGGGGGATGGCCTATATTAATTAATAAAAATCAAATTTGAATTAGCACACAGACATTTAACAATGACGTTTCACATTAACATAAAAAGTTTCACATACTTGACGAGGACATTCACAATAGCATTTAAAAACATTGAACAATACTCTTCAGCGTCTTAAATCATAAGAAATCATCTAGGAGTCATCAACAAGGGCGTCGTCTTCCCTCGTTCCGATGACTACCGTCGACTCTCCTTCAAGGACTCCCTTCAGTAACAGAGCAGCGCCCTCATGATCAGTGTTTCTTCTACAAACCCACACTCTCAGCCCTCCTGGAAGAAGATGACCGCTTCTTGATTCTAACAAAAAAAAAATCGTCTCAACCTAAAAAAAATAAAACTGAAAGAAAATTTAAAAGTAACAAATTGATCATTCGAATTTATCAATCTTGGAACATCATCGTCTTTGGAAACAGAAATATATTTGGATATTGGTTACTGCTACAAATCTGGTTTCAGTTCCTGTTTAAAATTTAATTTTTTAAAACTTTTATCTTTGATACAGTCACATAAAAATCTAGAGATATGTTGATAAGATGAGGTTTTGATATTAAAACGTCAGTTTACCTCCTTTTGGTTGAAAATCATTCGTTAATGCTTCTTCAATGTTTTTAACTCAGGGGGGGTACCATCATGTTGGAAAAAATCATTGGATTCAAATGATTAAGTTGAAGGTAAATTTTCAGAATATGAAGATAAATTTCTCATCTTACTGTCTTTTTTAACAAAGAAAAAGGGAAGATAATATAATGGTTGAGAATATCATGCCACAAATAATCACTTTTAGACTATCATGAACTAACTCCATTTTTTTTATAATAAAGAGTTTTCTGATCATAGAGAGAAGAAACATTAATGTTATGCTATTCCCTCTTCCACCAAATGGCAATGTAACTTCATCAGAGAAAAAATGAAACTTTAAAAGAGAATTGAAAATCATTATCAATACAACATATATATAGCAAATTCAATCAGTTTAGCTTGTATATGCTGTTCAATTTGAGTTTTATAGCATGCAAAATGAACTTTCTTGTGCAAAACACTGATGCAAGAAGATTTAGGAATTCTCACATTCTGATATGCTCGCCTGATCTATTGGTAAGAATTTAGCAAACACCATACGAATAGTTTTCCCTTAATGCTCTGCAAAACAACTTTACGTACACCACCGAATGATTTCAATATTCTTCCTGTTGCCAGAACTTATCACGCTCCACTTTTGACATTTACAAGAAAATGGAGCCTTGTAAAACTCCTATCTAGTTTCGTCAAATCACCTGCCAAAACTACAGAATTGTACGCGAGTTTTCTTCCTGGTAGGGCCTTTTCCTTTTTGGAGCGAGTAACGATGTGCTCAATGATACAGTTTCAAGATATTTCAACCTAAAATACATACAGTAGATGTCCACTATTTTAAGGAAATAAAAGTAATTGAAATCTTAGTTATTGATTTTTATTCAGTTAATTACATGGCACTTTATGCATACATCTATAAAAAACACATTCATTACTTGTTCTTAGTTTGTTTAACAGGGAGTTTTCATTTCAAATAAAATCTAATGAGTTAAAAATATTATCAACCAAAGGAGTAAAAATACATTAATGAACTATTCTACAATCAATCGAAATTATCTGAAGAAAAAATAGAAATCGGGTACTGCAAAACAGTGAAAGAAAAGTAGCCATTGGTTATATTGCCACCATCTGTCAAGCAGAAATAAATTTTTTTCATCCAACTTTGTCTTCTTTTCCATTGCAGGTTATTAAATTGTTTTTTGCTTTTTTGTCTGATCTATCTTGGTTTAATTTTTTTGGCGTTTTGCGTCTTTTTTATGTTGGTGAGGAAAATTGATCGTGAATATGCGTATTAACGGAATGAAATATTCGAATGTTTGTTCAATAATTTTTGGTCCCCATTAAAATTTGCTCTTACATATATTCTGGGTTTGCAGCTTATTTTAGCTCTTTAGTAAATGTCAAAGAATATGCATTTTTTAAGAAAGTATTTGCATAATAGCAAGCATATGGAAAATATGGTACTTAACGAGAATAGTGAAGCGTAGAGAAAAAATTTATATTGTGAAGCCTTTGCATAGTTCTTGAATATTTACTTATATTATTTTGTTTACACATATATAAAAGGTAAGTGTTCAATTCTAGTGAGTCGAAAATTTAAATTTATTTTACTTTTAGCAAATTTTTTTATTTATTTTTACATTTTGTTTTTTAGAAAGTAATTTTTCATTTATTTGTAAAATGCTCTCTTAAAATAGGAACAAAATAAAATCAAGACCTTCAAACCAAAAAACACATTAAAATATTTTTTATTTAAATTTCCTTTATAATTGTACTGATTTTAATTCAAAATTAAGTTTAAAACTAATACTTAATAAGTAATAAAATATCAATTATTTGAACCCAATATCTTTATGTACTGAACTAAGTTTTGATCGTGTTGATACTTATATAAGTATTTAAATTTTTAATTAAATTTAGGTAAATTTGGAATAAGATTTACGATTAAGAGTTTTACAGAAATTAAAGAGCTAAAATGTATATTTTGAAATAAAATATTGTAGCCTTGTAAATATGTCTTAATCTTAGAAATGGTGTTTTCATATTTAATCGGTACTGAATTTATTGTTTGTTTAAAGGAAGTGTTGAAATAAAATAACAACTCTAAAGTTAAGCATTATGTATAATTTTTTATTTTGATCTAAACATAGGTATACGTAAGTTTATTTTAAAAGGAATTCACATTCAAAGACACATATATTATCCATATGTATTTAAACATACATTCATTTATTCAACACGTTGCCTATTGATTTAATTTTAAAAAAACATATAATTTCTTTTCGAGATATCTAATTCCTAATTGATATGATTTTTTATTTCAAAATATGATAATATTTGAATTTAAAATAAAGATAGCTTTGAGCTAAAAGCTCCCTGAAAGAGGAACATTGACAAAAAATCACGTTGCATCATGAATTCGTTACATAAATTAAGTAAAAACATATTTTTTTACTTTCATTTAAACATATATGTGGTAATATTTGAAAATACAATATTGTAAAAGCTAATTATTGAAAATAAAAAGAAACTGCTATTTTTTTTTCTTTATTTCAATCAAATTAAATTTTGTGATATTATTACATCAATGCTTCTGCTATTAGAATTGTTGCTTTTTCTTGCATCACGTATTTATGGTACTAACTATTCACTATCAAAAAAACCATGCCACTCAATTTGCAAAATATACAAACTCCTTCTTAAAATTTGAATACAATAGCCCAAAGAAACTGCTTTTCGAAGATATCTTTATTATATTCACTTCGTTAGAAAACATGTTTTCTCAATTGTAGTCTGTAACAGTGAAGACTTACCAGATGTTCAGACAATACCATTCTGTCCTTTTTCACTCTCCTTATTGTCAGAATACTTCTCACAATCGATAACGCTTTTTTTGTCAGAATCATTTTCCAGTTACAATGATACATTATGGAAACAATCTTTCAACATTCGAACAGACGAAAACAAACTTTCAGAGACGTGTTCGATTCGAACAATAAAATGATAGCTTTTCTGGCGACATATGACTCAATCGTGCAAGGAGGTTATATATAAGGTGTGCAAGACAAAATGCGTTTGTTGTAATTTTGTGTGCTTAACATGATCTATCCATTTAATTAAATATTTTTATTTTACAAATTACTATTTAAATATTATTGTATACATTGCAAGGAAATGTTTATATAAATATTTACACAATAGTATTCGGATGTATAACATTTCGATATATTTGTGTCCAAAAAATATATCATTTCAGATATCAAGAAAGTTACAACAATAGTATCTAAAATTTTTGCCATTAACATCCTGATTGCACGAATCCAGAGCTCAACATATTATCTTGCAATTTTTTACTTATTCAGTACTGACGTGTAACGATCTGCTTACTTTAAATATGTTATGAACTTCTGCTAAAGTCATATGCTTAATGGACACATGCTTTTTTGCATACAATTTGACAAAATACTTATCACATATATATTATTTTGCTAATTCCCTGATTGTGCCTTGATTATGATGTGAAGGTGGTAATAAAAATTATAAATAACTTTAGTTATGATATAAAAATAATAACAAATAAAGGAGAATATTCAAACATAGATTACATAAAGATAATAAGAAATTTAAGCATGCTTGAGAGAAAAATTATGCATAAGGAAAAGAAGCATATAGACGATTCAGAGGAAAATATTAGTTAAAGAAAATTCCTTTTAAAATTCAAAAAATATCATTAGTATTGAGATATATTAGTAAGGTTATATTAAATAAAATAATTGTGTGTGTGTGTGTGTGTGTGTGTGTGTGTGTGTGTGTGTGTGTGTGTGTGTGTGTGTGTGTGTGTGTGTGTGTGTGTGTGTGTGTGTGTGTGTGTGTGTGTGTGTGTGTGTGTGTGTGTGTGTGTGTGTGTGTGTGTGTGTGTGTGTGTGTAGACTGGCCAAGTGCAGTGATGTGTACATCGAATCTGATGGTTGGCTCTTATGCAAGGAGCTGTCTAGGGGGTAATTCCATAACCGGATTCAATTTGTTGTTTTTTGAAGAAATTCAATGATGACGCTCTGCGGTAGCCTTGCCGCCTGTTCATTAGGAATGAAGTGTGAAAGAGTGAAAAGTATTTACAATGGGCAATTGACTTCAGTTCATCAGACAAAATGATGGCTACCTCATAACTTATATTGGCGAAGGGCCGCTGGAACGCGCTCAGTTGTTTCTTAATTCTTACGCGGACAATGCAAAGGAGAAGAGAAGCGGAAATGTGGGATAAAGAGAGAGAACGAAGTGTCACTTTAGTATTGTTTTTTTTGGAATAGGTGGCGCTGCATGAGCTTATCACATGACTCTGATTCATTGGGGCCATCTATATCAGTATCGGAGGTTGGTTTTACAGTACATTAGATATAAAATTAACTGTTTTATAATTAGCTCGAAAATCCTCTCTCTCTCACTCTCTCTCTCTCTGTATATATATATGTGTATATATATGTATATATATATATATATATATATATATATATATATATATGTATATATATATATATATATGTATATAATATATATATATTTTCTTATATTCAGTTTCTTATAACGAAGTAGCTAAATCCTGAAAAAAAGTTCATTATATGGAAAATTCATTTTATAGACGTTCAACTTTCAATATACTTCAAACACCACATAAAACAAATTTTAAATTCATAAACTTTATTTATTGAAAAAGGTAATTATTCACTCCTTTTTGTAATTTAATATCTATTTATTTTATATATATCTTACCGATCAAAAAAAAGAAAAAAAAATTGCAAGGAAAATAAGAAAAATGAATGTCAAGGAATATACTTTATTTTCAACATGAAGAAAATAATTTTATATTAAAATTAACGAATTTTAAGAATATTTTCTAATTTTAAGTACACAAGTATTTTTAAACACTTACATTATTATTTATAACAAGAAACTCTAAACATACATTACCACGTGTGTCCTTAAATTTAATTACTCATAAAATCTGTTAATTTTGTTTGAAAAAATGCTTTGTTTCATATAGCACTTCCCATCTTTGCAATGCACCAAAAATC
Source organism: Nephila pilipes (assembly GCA_019974015.1). Lineage (NCBI taxonomy): Eukaryota > Metazoa > Arthropoda > Arachnida > Araneae > Nephilidae > Nephila > Nephila pilipes. The sequence goes on from BMAW01020340.1 coordinate 16,867, forward strand.
CCTTTTGGCGTATTTTCTTCACACTGTAATCCACGTCCAATTGTTTCAAATGAATTTATCATTTCATCATACGAAGATTTATTGATTATCATTGTTTTTTTCTGAATTATCATCGTTTTTAATTCCATCTTCGTCTTCATAGAAATACTGTACTGTTTTTATTTGTCACACTGTTCAATATATCAGATTCAGTTAGAGAATTCGTGGTTTCAGCTTCAGAATTTAGAAAAAGAAAATCATCAAGCAGCACAGAATCAGTGATTTCTTGTTTTTCCTTTAGCTGCATCCATATTTTTTTCATTTCTTCTAAGGGAATATCGTCTTCGTCCTCCATACTCTCCGAACTCTCACTGCAGACAAAGAATCCAGCTTTGGCAGAACTGTTATGAATGGAACCATCTGTAACATCAGTGTTCCACGCTTTCGAAATTTCTGTAATACTTTCCCGTAAATTGATATTTGACATGGATTGATTGTTTTGAAGAGCAGTGATAACTTTTCGCAATATCATCTTGCGATAGTGTTCTTTAAAAACTTTATTACCCTTTGGTCCATTGGCTGCAGTTTTGATGTGGTGTTTAGTGGCAAGTAAAAAACTATAACATTTTTTTCAATTTTGGGTTGATTTCCTTCGGATGGGCAGGAGAATTATCTAAAAGAAGAGCAATTTTGCAACTTTCTTTAACCATAGGTTTGTCCAACTTTTGAATCCAATTTTCACAAATTTCTGTCATTATCCAAGATATTTTGTTAAAATCATAATCAACTTCCAAAGATTTTGTGCCTTAGAAACATCTTGGAGTTTTGCTTCTTCCTATAACAAGTGGTTTTAATTTCTGATGTCCAATCATATTTGCTCCTAACATAACAGTTATTCTGGCTTTACTATGTTTTCCTCCAAAGCATGTTTCGTTTTTAAATGTTAAAGTTTTTTGAGGCAAACATTGAAAAAATAAAGTAGTCACATCTGCATTAAAGATGTTTTCTGTCTTATAGTCTTTTAAACTTTTACTCAGTGTCTCTGTTATCCAATTTTTAATATCATTATCATCAACATCTTTACTTTCCCCAGATTGTACTTTTGCTACAATTCTGCGTCTTTTCTAAAAATTTTCTAGTCATCCATTGCTACCTAGAAATTGGTCGTATCCCAATGCCTTCGCAAATTGAAGAGCTTTCTCTATTACGAAAGGTCCATAGATCGGAACATTTTTATCTCGCATTGTGTATATCCACTTCAAAACTGCTTCGTCGGCATCTTCATAGACACATGTTCTTAAACGCTTTGAACAAGAATTCGATGAATCATAATTTCGTAGCTTATCTCGATTTGTTATAATTGTTGATAAGCTGTTCGGAGGAATATCACATTTTAAAGCAATATCATTTTTCTTGACGCCTTTATCCACTTAATGAAGAATTAAATTTTTTTGTTTGATGCTCAAACACTTACGTTTTGACATTTTCGAGCTACAAGAAACGTAGTTACACGTAAGACTGATTAACGCTATAAATGAACGGGAGACTACTTCAATGACACAAGGAAACGAGGCATTTCCATTGAGGGTATAAGGGTATATCAAATATGTTTCTAGTGAACTGGACAATGGGGTTAAGGTTTGCACTTCTTGGATGAAACGCCCAGAATTATATCGCTCTCGGCGAATTAGGCACCCAATAAAAACCATTTCAAAATTTATGACTACCATAAAACATATTAAAAGAGAGAGTAATTTGAAATGTTCAGAAATACTTCAAAAATAGGAAGAAAAAAAATTGAAACACAGGGGAAAAAGTTCGTTATATAGAAAATGCACTTCGCTATAGAGAGGTTTTTTACGAAAAAAATCGTGAAATGTTCTTGGTTCCAGGAAAAAGTTCACTATTTAGAAAAATTCGCAATATAGAGGTTCGACTATATATATATATACATAATACATTATTACTAAGATATTAGTTAATAAGATTATAAATTAGTAATTAAAAAGCTTAATAATCATCCCGATAAATATTAATCTTAATTATGCCGGTTGCTCATTCTTTTCATCTAAAATGTTAAACACTTTTTACAAGTTACACTTTTAATCAAATTAATAGATTAATGATATATTAATAGTATTTTGATATTTTAATCAATTTAATATGGTTCTACAAAGAGAGTCCAAATATTAAATTTATAGCAAATAAAATTGTACACATAGGGAAAGAAAAAAAGATCAAATATCGGTACATATTTAAATTAGTTATTAAGTTGTGGATGTTTCAGTTATTAAAAAAATATTTATTTCAATGAAAATTTAGGTTACGAAACTGAATTACATACCTTATTGTTTGTTTTAAACTTTTCAAAAAATAAATTTTTATTCAATATTGCTATAATTGCACAATACTAAAACAATTATGTTTAAATATAAAAATAATTACTATAATTATTTGTTCGTAATTTTTTTTTATATTCTGCTACAGTTCCGAAATGTTTATCTTAATTTTGAAGATAATAAATTCATATGTATTTTTTATTTCTTAAAAAGCTTTGAAAGATCACCTTTTTAATTTTTTTATCAGTGACATAATATGCTTCTTTATTTAAAATTACTTAATTTCCAGTATATAGTCTGCAGTACATCTGTGAAAGCGAGTTATGAAATCTAATTTTTCTTTATTCTAACTTTTAAGTAAACAAAAAGTATGCGTGTGAAGCCAGACATTAATTCAAAACAGTTTAAGAATGAATTAAATAGTATTTCTTATTTAATTAATGATTTAAATGTTCTGGACTTGAGCGGCAAAGCATGTATAAACCGTAGCTTTAGATACAAACAGAAGAACTTGATAGAATTTAGAAGAAAAATGAAACAGATTAAATAGAATAAAGTCAAACGAAATATACAGCTTAATGAAGATGCGTTCATATCGTTTTCATAGATTCAAAGAAAATACATACTTAATAAAATATTTCTTTATAATAACGATATAAAATTATCACAAAATGTAGTTAACAAGTAAAGAATATCAAATTTCAAAGCTTTTTTTTTTTTTTTTATTTTTTTTTATATATATATCATTAAAATGATGGATTTATCTGTTCATAAAAAAAAACTGAATCCAACATACATCAGAAACTTCCATGAATTTAAGACACTACTTTTAGAGATCAGATAAAAAAGGAAGTTAAGTGTTCAAGAAAGTAAGACGATTGATAGGAAATGTGATTCTATCACTTCTCCTGGACAAGAAACAGAATTAATTTCTTTCTATCAAGAATACTTTATGGCCTAAATCAATCTTGAGGGAAATAGCTGGAGACAAGAAAAGAAAGATATAAAATATTTGCTGCATGGGCCAATTAATTCCTTAATACAAAAATAAAATAAAACACTAAAGAATTTCGGAGTAGCCAACTTGTTACAATATAAGAGCGCCTTGGAAAAGGACTGTCGTTTTGAGCAAAGATAACCATTTTGGAAAAGGCCTTTTTATTCTACTTAACTTGGTAATTTGAAGTATTCTAGATAATTATTCTAAAATAATTGCTAAAAGATATGGATAGAAATCCCCATATATATGTTACTAAGAATAATTAAAATGTCTACACCTTTAATTTTATGTTTTTATTGATGGTTACATCAATTCCCTCTTCATTTACAGAAAACATAATTTTAACCGCAATAGGAAATATGTTCACTGCCTTTCTGTGATGTACATAAATATTTTAAGAATACATAAATGTCATAATAATTTATCAATTAGGATAAAACAATCCTTAAATTTTCATTTTTATTCCTTGTACTGACAGCAAATCAAGGCTTAGTATTCGTAAAATTATTTTCAAGAAGACATATTCAAAACAGTGAGACCAAATATTTTACTTGAGTTTTGAATGGAAAAATATGCCACTTGATTGCACAAACGTTAAAGAGAAGAGAGATATTTAGAATCATTAAGTATTCAAAAGAGAACCTTTAGAAATATTCTTCTATAATATATATATTATTAAGTTTAATTTTCATCAATATGGAAGCTTATCAGTTTAATCAATGAAGTCGTTGCAAAATTTGACTGCTCTATGTCCGCCTCTTCTGCCTATCCTCCATTTACAGTGAAGTAGAAGAATAAATATTAAAGATTGAGTGGCTTCGACAAATGCGTGTAGTCGAAAATCCAAACTATTATTTTCTTAAAGAAATATTTCACTCTCTATTGGAACTTCTTTTATAGTTTGTCTTTCACGGTGTTACTTCCAGTAGAAAACCAAATAAAAATTTTAGAAAGTATACATACCGCCCCATTTTATTTTAGAAAAAGATTTTGCATGTTGCGGAATATTAAAATCTTGAGATTTAATTCAAATCTAATTTTGTGATTATTTTCTTTTTGTGCTTAACATATTTTTGAAAGTTTGATAAGCTTTTAAATGGCTTATATTTAGTGTTCTGTTGTAAAAATTATTTGCTTAGATGTTAATAATTAAATCTGAAACTTGGTTTTGCAATGGGAAAATGGGTCTATGGTATAATTAAAAGAGTTTAAATTTTCCATAAGACATGCTCAAAACTATTTAGAAATTTCTCTCATGATTTATAAAGATGTTGAGCTTTCAGTTACACATAAAAAACAATTTAAGTTTCAGCAATGTTAGATATGTGTGTTTATACGTAAATTTTATTACATACCTAGATTATGAAAGGGATTTCTGAAATGGGAATAATAAAAACAAGACTTTATATACTAACTAATAATCTATGTATTTTTCAATAAAATGTTAGCGTTAATTTTAATTTATAGTCTAATGTAATATGTCAATAAGTATTCAATTGAAATTATACCAAGAGTTAATACTAATTTCTTTTATTATTATAACCATTGATAAGTTATCATACGTAATTTTTTTAAATTTTCTAAAGGCATTATGGATGCGTTTAAGAGTTTGATATTTAATTTTAATATATTTTTACAGTCAGGAAGATAGTACAATATAACTTTTGTTCAAATAAGTTTAAATTAAATCAAGCGAGCTGAGTAAATCTCAAAACTATGCTTTGCTTTTTTTTCTCTAAATATGTACCAATTTAGTAACATATACAAAGAAAGTATGTGGATGAGTGTAATCTCATATATGCAAGCATATGAAACTCGCAATCCACGATAAAAACATTTACTACTCAGCCAACAAAACAGCGTATAATAAAGATTTCACTAAAATTTCATACTTTATTTTTGAAATTTCTTACCATGTATTATAGTTGATAATAAACCACAACATTCGACCATGAACTATCATAAATCGTGTTGAAAGTAGATGAACCATTTTCCCTTTAATATATACTACATCAACTAAGAGCTGAACAGTTTAACAGCCATTAATAAAATATAATACTTACAAACCATTACTATTTTACTTCCTTTATGACAGTGCCTAACTATAACTATACACTTTCATTTGAATAAGCTTTCGGGAAACAAAAAAAAATAAATGTATTTATGTTACACGAGTTTTCTGTGCAATTACTCAATATCTGATAATTTCCATGAATTTTTTTGTTTAAATTTTTAGATCATGGTAGCTCAGATATTTATGGCCTTGAATTATGCATGTTCACGTGGTAAGAAAACTAAACGAAAAGCTGCTGACGAACATCAGTATTTTCAAGACAAATTGGTATCAGAGAGTGTTTATTATTAAGGGTATATTAGACGAATTATCATACATCACACTTCAATTGACTCAGATCAGCATTTTGTAAATGTACGATTTAATATTAAATATATCAATATTTATTTGTCATTTAATTTAGCATTTTATGTACAAGAAATCGCTCGTTCAAATAGAACACAATCAGGAATAAAGTTAGTTCAAACATTTACAAAATGTATAACTAATAGATAACTTAAAAGATACAGCTCGTATCATAACGTTATTGTACTAAAATAGAGCATAGTGATGTATAATAACTGTCAATATCCTCATAGACATCAATGCAAGCAAGATTGGAGTATCAAGTAAACTACTTCAGTGAGCTCTGGTTAATTACATAGAGGAATCTTCGATGCAACATGTCTTTTACTCTCCAGGATGACCTCAGTAGGACTTTGACATTTAAAGGATGATAACATTCTGATTTACATGAACGTTTCTTCTGCTGCTGCGTTCTTCTATCTGCATGAGTATAAATAGTAATACTACAAGTGCGCCCACAGAAAATGTGCAATTTGTAAAATCTGCGCATTTAGAAATTAGTTGTTTTAATGTGCCACTTCATGGCAAAGTAACATGACGAGCGGTTTAAGAAATCTTTCTATAATCGAGACATAAAAAATAACATATTCTACATGATATGTAACCATATTATTGATTAATAACATCAGACTTCACTATGAAGGACATAAGCACCATAGAACAAATTTAAAAAAAAACAATTATTCGACTCTACGAAGGTAAATTCAGAAAGTAAAAACTATTTCTACAATTACATATAAAATTTATTTGTTAAATGTCGGCCTGAAGCTGGAAATGAGCTTAAACCCTTAGGCTGTAGCGAAGAATTTCCCCTAATGTGTGTTAAGGATTGTACTTGATGGGGGGAGAGGCTGACGGGCTCTGAATCAGAAGGTATTTAAAAATTATACATGAAGACTGGACACTAAACATTCTAACAAATACAGCGAGTTATTAAAACATTTAAAAAAAAGTGAAATTGAGAAAAACGTAAGCTGCCAACCTGATCAGCTAACACAATAATAAAGAGAAAGAAAGTTGGAAGTGGAGGAGAGAACCAAATAACTTTTTCGGTGATTCCTCTCTCTGAATCCTTACTGCTATCGTCACCATTGGATTCAAAGAGCGCCTAGAGTGCGAAGCGCTATTCTAGCCTGAATAAGAAAGACTGTCCAGTTTCTTTGGGAGAAGGTGGGTTTTGCCATTCTATGAAGTTAGTTCCGAGTGATAGAATTATTAGTGGTTGATTCTGAAGGTAAGGCGAAATGCTGCATTATGATTGGCTGATAATCTTCTGAACAAAAAAGTGGGCTAGGAGATGAATTTTTATCTGGTAGAGAAATAGAAGCAAGGTTGGTTGTTAGAGATGGTTCTCTATTACTGCGATTGGCTGCCCGAGATGAAGATAAAATGTGTGTATGTATTAGGTGGGAGGAGCGACTCCCTAGAGTTTGTATTAAAAGTAAGATAGGAGAAAATTAAAGGAAGTTGATATTGGAAAATATGAAAATGAAAAATAAAAATTAAGGGGGGGGGGGTTATGGAAATCTGAGAGTATTTGCCTGGATCTTTTTTATTGAGGGTGTAACGACGTAATTTTCAAGGTTTCTAATATTATTATTTTCGATGTTTTCTAGTGAGTTCAAGAAGTTTTTTTGAGTGATTTTGAACATGCTTTTTGAAGGTTGGGATTTGCAATGCCTTCATAATTTTTGAATTTTTCATGTATTAAGTAGCTTTAGAAATCATTCTAAATTATTGAGCTATGGGAGTTTTCGAAAATTTGTAATTTGGCCTTAGCATAGTATGCCCATATCGGACAAGCATATCAAATAATTGGTCGCATAATGGTTATGTATATGAGTAGTTTGTTATTTAGCTTCATTTTGGATTTTCGATTTAAGGGTGGATAAACATTGTGTGAGAAACGGCGAAATTTTTCATTTGTATTTAGTATGTGTTTTTTCCAAATCGAAAGTGAAACCGAGGTATTTGGCAAAGTTGGACTATGGTATTTTTGTAATGTAAAAAATTGGAAGAGGATAACTGACTTTTCTTCTTGATAAATAGTATAGCATCTGATAATTGTTCACATGATTTTTCAACATTAATTTTAATTTTCCATCTTCGTAGAATTGTTCGAATTTAAGGAAATATTTGTTTAACTCATAAATAACCGTTTTTGTAGGTTTCTTCTTGATACATATTTTCCAGTGTTAATTTATATAGTGGTAGCAGAAGGACTTTAATTCACTTCGGCTTCAGTTCATTTCAGCTGGCTTACTTTACCAGAACGACTGGAGTACTTTCAAAGTCATTGAGTAATACCAAGATTAAATCGTGAGCGATCGCAAGTGGCCACAGGGTCATTAGTGAAGACCAGTGCCGTATCATAGATTGTATTAATCTAACGGGAGAGTGTATCACTCAAAATTATTCAAGAATATTCCTGCAGGCATCACTCTATGAATGTGATTTCAACTCGATAAGCAAACACTATAACTTGAATTATGAAATAATTCATCACGTCTTAAGTCTTTTTTCAGGTAAATATCAAAACAGTCCAGTAGTTTCTTCCTATATGAACAGTTAATACATTTGTTATAGCCTGACACAACTCAAAATTTAGATCCCTATTGCAAAAGTGCACGATATCCCTCAAAATTAATCAGTTTCTCCACCGTCTCCGTTTATAACTTGCAGCTACTTTTTTGTACAATTACTGTGGCGATTTGTCATTCAATTTAACTTTTTAACCTCTTTCCTGGTTTCTTTCTCCACTTTTTCTCTTCGGTTTCAGCATCCAACTGGTATTTTTGCATTTCATTTTTAACACTGCAGGCTATAACAAATGTATGTATTTGTAAATGGAAGGAACAATGCATATAATTAAAAAAGAACTTATAAGGAAAATCATTCTTATTGATATTGTTATTACTTTTAGGTGCAAAATGAAATGCATATCTTTTTCAGTTTGTTGGTCGTGGTAGCTGAAAAGTAAATGATGTTTCCTTTGTATTCATTAATAAAATGTCGAATACTGACCTCAAAACATTTTTCATTAAAGACTTCTCATATGGAATAATATAATCTTCTGCATGTTACATGAAATAAGGTGAAATTATCTTATGGTATGGAATTTTGGTTTGAAGTCAAGAGGTTCATTGACTGTAGCTCTTCTATAACACTCTAAAGGAGCATATATAGATATATATATATATATATATATATATATATATATATAAGTGTGTGTGTGTAATTGCTTGTATGTATGAATGTGTAATTGCTCTTTCGCTACTATAGATGAATGTTTTTCACAATTAATCTTTAAAACTAGGCGATACAAAAGCTGTACTAAACTATTTAGAGACAGTTGGCGGCGGCGCGGGGGGGGCGCGGGGGGCGGGTTGAGGACGTTCCGGGGCGGTGGTGCTTCTATTGTCCGTAATTGGAAGGCGATATTTTTCGCCAACGTTATCGGCTGTGTACGAATTCCTTATTATTGGCGACCTTTAGGAACAACCAGTTTCAATTTTTTTTAAGAAAATACTCAATTCGATGACTTTACGTTGTCTATGAATGAGAGATTTTTCTTTTCTGTTGTTTAGAATGCCTCGAAAATTTCTCACACAAATGGAAATTGGGAATTTGATGAAAGATTTAGATGAAGAAAATTTTGATGATAGTGATTCAGAGTTTGGAGATGAATTAGAAACTAGCATTTTCGAAAATAATGATGAGGTTTATTTAGATGTGTAGCTACTGTGATGAGAAAGTAGAATGCTTATTTTAATGAGAAGAAGCAGAAGGCTCAGAAGCAATAAATGTATTACCATTTTTAGGTAAAGTTGGATTAAAAGTTGATGCCAGCAATTACAAAAATGAAAATGATTTTCTTAAACTGATGTTCAAGGATGAAATTTCATCAGTTGTGGTTGAAGAAACTAATAGGTAAGTATTTGATGTACTTAATCTTCATAGAGAATCATCTGACAAAAGAAAAAATGCACTTTCATAAAAACAACTGATAAAAATGAGAAATTTTAAATTTTCTTGGTTTAATTTTACAGATGAGACACGCTGAAAAAAGATAGTATACAGGATTATTGGATAATTAATAATCTGATAGAAACTCCATTTTTCAGAGAAATTATGCCCCGTGATCGTTTCTTAATGATTTTAAAATATTTACACTTTTCTAATCATAGTTTAAAAGAAAGCAGAGATTCTCCCACTTACGACAGATTGTGAAAAATAAGAAAAAATAATTTTGTTTGGTTTAACAGGACGTTTAAAGAAGTGTATGGTATTACAGAAAATTTATCTTTCAATGAAGTTATCTTTAAATTTAAAAGTAGAGTATTATTTAAACAATATATTCCAATAAAATGCAAACAGTGGGAGTTGGAAATGTACAAAAATGCAGATGCCACTTGTTATACTTATGATATGAGAGCAGCATGTCTAGGTAAAAATAAAAAAGAGAAAACATTTCAACATTGAATCATTTCTTTTTCTCATCATAACTTTTTCATGACCTTTGAAAAAGGAAAAAAAAGATGAGCTCCTGTGGAGCGGTACGATAAAACAAAAAACATTTTCCAAAAGATCCGGTTTCTAAAATGAAAAAGGGTGATCTTGCAGTGAAATTTTGGCAGTGGAATGGCAGCCTTGTGATGAAGAGATGAGAGGTAAGTGTATATGCTGAACAATATGCGTAGCCTCAAATTTTAATTTATCATTGAAGAACGGAAAAGTTATAAAAAAAACTTGACGGTGACGTGGCTCAATGTGAAAAAGAAAAATTAACCACTTTCAAGCCGAAAGTTGTGGCAGATTACAACAAGCTCATAGGATATGTTGATTCAGGTGACCATATGGCATCCACCTACACTTTTGCTAGACGAACTAAAAAATGGACAAAAAATTATTCTTTAGGATCTGTTGTGAATGACTTGTTGTTATGAATGAGTCTCTGACATTGTTCTGATATGTGAATTGCTGTTATGAATGAGTTTCTGATATTTAAGTAAAGTCAAACTTCGTCAAAATTCAGTTTAAGAGAAATTAGAATGAATTTGATAGCATGTATGTGACAGGAAAAATAAATCATAAAAATTGAGTCTTCAGTAATAAGTAAATGAAGAAAAATGATAGTAAATTTTCTCATTGGCTAATTGATGAAAAGAAAAGAAGAAGGTGCGAAAAAGAATACACAAAAAAGAACAATTATAATCTGTAAGGTATGCAATGTGGCTCTTTGTATTAACCAGAACCGAAGAATATCACATAATTTATCACATAAATTTTCGAAGAATATCACATAATTTATCACATAAATTTTCGAAGAATATCACATAATTTATTTAAAAATCTCTTAACAGATGAACCAATAAAATACAAAAGACTAGAATAAAAAAAGTCAAAACTGATACATTTTCAATAAAAATTAAAGGGAAAAATAAACAAAAAGAAGCTCTTTTATGAGCCAAAAATTTTAAACGTAGAACTCACTTTATTACATTTTTGAAAGACATTTCAAAAGCATTGCTTACAAGAACTTTTTTCAATTTAAGATATAAGTTTCTTTTAGAAACAAAAAAAAAATTAAAAAATTTTTAAAAAATTAATTAATTTTAAAAATAATTAATATTTAAAAATTAATTAATTAATTCTCTCCAGCAGTTGAGGGGGAGGAAGGAAAGCGTAATGTAAACAAACTGAACTTGCCTCTTTAAACTTCCATGTAAATTTGTGTTTCTGCTTTTTCACCGAATGTTTTTTTATTGGTATTTGTATTGGTATATGATATGTATTTTTTTAATAATTTCTTTTTAGAATTGTACCGTCATTACTGCTTGACTTTCCGTTGCTTTTCGTTGTATTTTGTTTATTTCCCTTTTTATTTCGGAAGGCCTTGAGTCCTGTTTATAATTGCGCGAAGGTGTTGTTTATCAGAAGAATCTAATCACATGGTCGACGAGCCAATTAATGATGAGAGTGTGATTAATTTTCTAAAAAGTTTGAAAAGAATATTCCTAGTGATTCTGATACGGATATTTTGTCACAGACTTACAAAACAGGACTTTGCATTTCTCCGTGCTTCGAAAATTACCACACTCGGTCTCCATATTAAGTTTTGTTACTTCCTGTAAATAGTCTTTCTTGTAATTTTTTTATTGATTTCAAAGTTTATTGGTGTATTTTGTCAATGAAACTTCGGAAAAGTTTCAATAGCGCTTCTGAAAATTATTTCTCAAAGTAAGTGCTTCTTTATTATGTACATTTTTCTGTAAATTATCGGAAAAAGATGATTAAAAAGGCTTATTTTAGAATATATAACAGCTTAATTAATAATCTAAAATTTTATCACAAGTAATAGCATTAGGACGAAAACATTTCTTTGTCTGATTTCCCTACCCTAAAGTTAGGCTTAGCGACGTAAAACCCCCAGCCCTTGCGACAGTTCCTTTCGATTCTCCTCCGTCCCCAGGGAACGAACTACGTCAAGGCGTGCCGTCCCGAAAGAGTTAAAAGCTAGCTAAAGATGTAAGAATTATAAAGAGTTGAGTCTGTATGCATTAAAATATACATTAAAAATTATTTTAGTATACATCTTTTTACATGGATATGTAATGACCGAATTTTTCACTATATAATTCTTTTATTAACAATTTGAAGCATTCACATATATATAAAGCACTAATTTAGTATCAAATTTATCTGCAGTAATTGTATGAATTTGAGAAATGTATTACATAAATGTATAATTTTGAACAATACAAAATTACTATCTTTTTTCTTTGTGCTTTTAATCATTATTAAATTATCGAAAGTTTATTTTGTTACTATATTAAATTTCTTAGTGTGCTTGTGTGTTATATTAGAATATATATATATATTTATATATGTATATATCTTATAAAACTTATTATCCCAAAATCGTTAGATAAAAAGTATTAATTAAATCTATTTCATAGAAAAGGAAATGTTATGACACACCCAATCATCGGTTGTGAACTGTATTTCATGAACATTCCTGTTGTTCTGTTGCATTTCTGACATTCTTCCATTATTCGTAATTCGAGAGACATTCTTCCATTATTCGTAATTTACAAAGAAAAATGTTTTCAGGGGCAAAAGTATAATCGTATAACATACCAAATGATAACAATTCTCAATAATTTAAATTAGAATTCCCCTTTAAATTAAATAAATTAAAATCATTATTACATGAAATGTAATTAAAAGAACTAAAATAAAAAGTTTCCTCCACTTTAATTTTTATAAATCTAATTATTGATATTTTTATTTTTTTTCCTTGATTTATTATTTTTATAACCATTACATGTACATAAAGTTTAAGTTCCATCAATATTATACTGTAAGAAGTTAGTTAAAAAAAGTACTTTGATGGTGGATGGTGTTTCTAAGACCATCTATAGTTCATGTTACAATTGAGAGATTTGTTAAAGAGCGATAAAACAAATTTGAAACTGATTTATTAATTTTAATTTCACAAATAAGCATTTTTTGATAAAATTAATAAAATTAATTTAGTGCTTAGATGTCGTTAGTTTACATTGAGTTGCGACCGTCAATGAGATCTGGATTCATCTATATACATGAGAAAACAAGCAACACTAAAAAAAATGATTTCTTCTAAGTATTCTAATCCAAAGAAGACGCATTCATTCTTAGCTGCCTGAAAAGCATTGAGGATGAATTTTTACATAAGAAGGGAGTCATACTAATGAACTTCTTAGGAAAAATTATCTGTAGACTATCGTGAGTTACCTCATTACCATTTCCTACTCCTATTATTCTATTTCTAGTTCCTAACAAGGGTACTATATGAACTACGCTGCTATTATCATTTCTTTTTAAAAACTTTTGAAAAGAGAATTTATTGATAAACCTTGAGCTATTTACTTAACGTTTAAATAAATTAGACCAATTATGTGATCTATAGATTCCATAATACAATTTTTTAAAAAAGTGAACAGAAGCAGATGTTTGAGGAAATAATTATCCAGTTTCACTAATTATAATGTTATATTTACCAACGAGTGTTAGATTCCTATCACTAATTTCAATTTTTCAATTTATCTCATTTTCTTTTATGGTAAAAAAAAGATATCAACGCAATAGAATACTTATTTAAATATTTACCCTTAGCTCATACTATCAAAAAACAAGCCAATTTTAAATCGAAATTGCTAAAAATTAGTTATATACATATATATATATATAAGCAAGATTTTCCAGCCAATTATCAAAGAATTAATTTTATTTTCCAATGTACTGTAAAACCAGTTCTTCAGATATTCGATAGATGACACCACGAATCAGCATCATGTGATAGCTCATGCAGCGCCACCTATTCGAAAACAAAACTGAGCGACCTTTCGTTCTCGTCCTCTTTCCTCCACTTTCCACTACTCTTCTCCTTCGCATTACCCGTAACAGAAGTATTCTCCGAATGCCCGAGCGCGTTCCCAAGCTTTTCGCTGATATGAGATAAATGAAGCAGCCATCTATTTTGCTCCGATGAATTGGTCAATTCGTCATCTCCTATAGTAAATATTTTCACTCTTCATCATCTCTTCTAATAAACGAAGTAAAATAAGTCGAGCCTCATTATTGAATTCCTACGATATCATTATAGAATCCGGTATTGGAATTACCCCCTGAACAACCAGCCCTTTGCGTAAGAGCATTTGTAGGGATGGTTAGAATTAGTAGTTAATAGTTAGAATTAGGGATGTAAAATCTCATCTCCAACCTTCTACTCACACACATATTAAAGAAAATATTCAGATATGCATCTGAAACATGAATTCAAATTATTTTTTGTAATTTTAGGTGTTGGGTACTTTCCCAAAATATTTAAGTATTTCAAACACATTCTGTAAATGAAATTCAATGACAATGAAAAAATTATTTTTATAGGGAAATTTAAAATAATTCTATAGAAAGGCAAAATTCTCACAAAGAAATATTTGAATCACACTTTCGGTCTGTTTAGTATTTGTTTAAGTGATGTGGTGATTTAAAAATATAAAATTATAGAACTTTAATTTTAGTCTAGAAATTAAAAACTGTAAAACTCAGGAACGGAATTTCTTAATAAAAAATTTAGAAAAATTTTGTCAAAAGTCTAATTTTCTTTCACAGCAGATTTTCTGAGTAAAGCTAAACTTTATTGATTATATGGATGGAATAAATATTTTGCTTGAATTAATTTGAAAGTAAAATTAGATAATGTGTGCAGGCATCATATTACCAATCCCATCTGTTATTTTAAAGTTTAATCACAAGACCAAAATTTCAACTTAAGTTCAAGCACAGGCTAATTAATTAAAATAGCCAGTTATGTCCAAAATATTTTTATTTACCTCTCAAATAAGGGAGATGCTTTCCATACACATTTAAGTTCCTTTCTCGAGTACTAATAACTTCTATCAAATATATCAAAGAATACGCTTATTGGAAAAAGATTGTGAGAACCTCCTGCATTTGCTCTGACAGCGTCGATTTCTAAATCTCGCCAACTCATTATACATGCCAGAATACTTCTTCGCATATCACATCAACATTCTCTTCTTATTATCGTAACCTTAATTTTTTTCTTATCTCCTATATTTCTCTCTTCTTCCCTCCTTCTCTCTAAACTTCAATTTATTTATAAAATTTTGTATTGCACATTTGGAAGTTGAGTTATTTGAATTAAGTATCGCCCAGAAAAAGTCCACGAGGATAGTTGAAGGGAAGAACTCTTCATACGTTACAAATGAACTGGTGCTTTTTCATTTTCAATCGAGATTTTCCACATTTAATTACTTAAGCTGTTCTCTGAAAACCATTGGAACATGGATATTAGAAATGTGTATTTTGTTAAAGAATGATACAATAGTAATATTTTTATATTTAAAACATAAACATATTTTTTTGTGTTTGAAGACGCAGTCAAGTTTTTATATTTAGATGATAGAAACATTTTTATATTTAAAAAACATATCAATATTTTTATATCCAAGCGATAGTAGTAATTTTATATTTAAAAATAGGCGAAATAAGGAAAGTATTCTTAAATATTTCCATCTTCATATACGTTTTTATTTCCTTTTTTATATACTTATTTGTTTATTATACTGAATCTAAACTGATACGTCTTTATGTAACAAATATGAGAATATTACCTTAATAAAAGGAGAGAATGTAATGAAAGGTAACAGTGTTATAGAAATAAATAAGTAGCGCTCAGACGCATCTCATACTATTATTACAAACAAAACTTTCGATTTGATCCAACTAAATTTAGCAAAGCAAACCATTTTACACTTGATACATTTAAGATATTTTTAGATAAATGTTTCTTTTAATACAGAGGGAAGATTAACTGAAATATGACGATCTCAAAAATAAAGTTAATGCAGAAAAATAGGCATTTTCCCACAGATTATTACAAGTCAAGATTTCATTAATATACAAAGATAATTTCTAAATAGCTTCGCAATAAATATGTTCTTCGCAAAGTAGTTTATCTAAAAAAAACTTTCTTTCTAACTTGATTCAACTTTTTTTACAAAAATACTCTCCTTCTACAGTCATTTACTCTGCGTTCAGCTACAAGTATTACAAAAATACAAAATGAATTTTAAGTTACATCTGTTTGAGTAATTAATCCCCATTCTGCCTTTTCAAAACAAACGTTACCAATTGATAATTGAACATAAAGTTTAAAACTCTGCATTAAGTCTGAGAAATGGTATCATATTTTAAGTATTTATTTTTGTGCTCTGTAACTTAAGTAAATATTCATAAATAAGACAAAAAATATTGAAGTTCGGAACAAAATATAGTAATAATGTTTATAAAAAACGTAAAAGTAGAAGAGAATTTTCCAGCATCAAAAAAAATAACATTCCTTTCTTCCAACAGCTCATTTTTTTATTTAGAACAAAAGAATCTATACTTTATTCACATAGGAAACAGGTAACAAAGTGATATCTAAAATAGATATATCTGCAAATGAAAGTTCCTATAAGTCGTTTTCGGAGAATATATTTAGCCTTCCGTTCCCTTGCTTGCATTGTTGTTTCTTCTAAGTAATAACAACGGATGGTTCCTTTATATTACTTTGTCTAATCCTTCCTTTCTGCAAGAGACAGCCAATGAGAAAGAATAGAATCAGTTGTTCGGAAAATGCACATTCATTAACACATAAAATGGTTTATTTTAGTAATTCCCTTTGATGTGAATTATAAATAAAGTCTTCTATTGATTTCGTCTTTAAAAATGGATAAAAACAACTATAATGTTTGTTTTTTCATACCATGAAAAGTTCCCATATATATGTATTTTTAAATTATGTTTAATGGATCTTTAGTAATTATTCAAGGCAAGAATTTATTCTTATTTTTACAAAGGAAAGCCTTAAGATTCAATTTTTTTCAGTAGAAATGAATATATTTTTATTTAAAGATTTATATCTATTTACTGCAATGTTATTGTTTTTTTCTGTTTACAATATATCTTTATTTTGTAACAAAACAATGCAGACATTTTAGCCCCCTTTTAACTAGATGTTTCCTCTCGATTATTCGAAAAAAATCAGTTTGTAATGTAGTATTTATACAAAACGTATGTTATATTAACCATTTACTTCTTGTGAAATATATGTTGAATAAGAATTATTTATTTCTTTACTTTTATCGATTTTAATTTTGGTTGAAATAATTTTTCATTTTCTTGAAAAATGTATCTAAATAACAACTCTTCTTTGAAAACATAATTTATTCTTTTTACGGTTACTTTTTTATTGCGTCGTCTGCTTGTACTATTATTCATATTTACTGACAGAAATTATCTTTTATGCAATGCTTTTACGTTCACTATTTTTGGAAAAACTCACTTGCTTCCATATTTTCATTACTGACACATTTTTTTAAATGTTTAATGCATTTACTTTTTATAAAATTGTTAGTTATGATTCAATATTTTTAAAATTCAACAAAAAATTTTGAAATTTATAATTTATACTTATACTGTACCCCTACGGATTTGAATCTAGTTCCTGGAATTAGTTCAATAAGTTAGCATGAGTATCAGGAAAATTTCGATTTCATATATTTCTTAGCATAATTCTTTCTTGCGAAACATAATTCGATGAAATTCATTTCCTATAGCAAATACTCTATTTTATGTCCCTAAAATTTCTGAAGTGACACTCAGGTTTTAAAATTCGAGAATTGAGAATAAAATAAAAATAAAATTGAGAGAATAACCATTATGATTTGTGCTTATTTTCTGGAATTAATTCTATGAGTAAGGTTTATCATCCAGTTAATATAAATCCAATATACTTTACAGTACTCCAGTGAGATCTAATTCAGTGAATTCTATTTTTTGAAATAAATAAAAAAAAATTTGCGTAAATCATTTTTAACTCATATAACATGCTTAAGTATTAAAATGCACCCTCGTAATTTTGATGCAATTATGAAATAATCACTTTTACATTGGGACTTATTTTAATATATATAAATGTATCATTGTATAGTATTAATATTATTTTAATAAGTTAGCCTTTGAATTGCAGTTAAGGTGAAAGAAATTGTTTTAATTTCAAAATAGATTTTAAAACAATTTCAGTGTGTAAAAGTCATTTAAAGCTAATTAGAAAAAATGACAAAAGTATTCATACTGTTTAATATTAATTGAAAGTAATTTCTCCTAAATAAAGATTTTTAAACTAGATTTTACAGTATTTATAAATTTTATTTCTTGTCCATTAAAATTCAGTCTAAGCATTTATAAAAGTTATAAATACTGTAAAATCTTAAAGCACATGTTTCAGTATTTCTAACTTTTATTTCTTTCCTTATATTTTTTTGTATTTTTGTTTTTGCTATAAATACACTAAGTGTACTAGAGTGTCATTGAAAAGTGTGATACAAGTAAAGATAACTTAATGTTTTGAAAACCATTATCATTCAAAAGCAGCAGCATAAAATTCCAACTTTTTCCAACCAAAAGGAACATGATTGCGCGAATTAGATGAAGATAAGGATTGCATAGAATTGATTTAAGGACAGAAATATTATAATCAAAATACATTGCTATCCGCACAAAATGCAACACCCTGAAGGAAGCATGCAAACCATGTGAAATTTACAGCATGCGTTTGCGACGCTGAGCTATGCAAATCATCAGCATTGCAGCGCAGACGCACATCGCAGGCGACAGTTTAGCCACTCGCAAGCGCTATATAAGGGGAGAACAGATTAGCGATTTGAAGTACAGCAATTGTTTTTTCGTGCGTTTCTTTTTGCTTAAGCTGTTTAATTATGCCTCGTGGAAGACATCTAGCGTCTTTTGACCAAGTTTCTGAATTCGACGGAGAAAGAATAGTAGCCAATAGGGATTGCAAATTATCCTTCAGAGAAATCGATCAACGTGTTGGACGAAACCAATCAACTGTAATGCGGATCTATGATCGCTGGATGCAGGAGGGACCAACGGACCGACGGGGCCGATCGCACCCACCTCGTTGCATCACTGCCCGTGATGACAGGAAGATTATGTGCATGGCAGTGATGGATCGCGCAGCCACATCACGAACTATAGCACAACAGATTCAGTCTGCTATGCATGATTCGGTGTCCTCTCGTACCATTCGACGCCGTTTGCAGAAGAGTGGAAGGTCTTTAAGGCGTCCATTGCTTCGTTTACCCTTGACTCGAAACCACAGGTGTTTGTGCCGCCAATGGGGTGATGAACGGCGGACATGGACAACGGAATGGAGTGATATTGTGTTTACTGACGAATCCAGCTTCTGCCTGCAACATCACGATGATCGGTTTTGAAGTTGGAGACATCGTGGTAAGAGGCTGCTGAACTGTTGCTTTATGCATCGCCACACTGGTCCTGCACCCGGTATCATGGTTTGGGATGGTATTGGATTTCACTCCCGCACCCCTCTAGTACGCATTACTGGTACACTGAACTACCAGCGCTACATCTCTGAGGTGTTGGAGCCCGTGGTCCTCCCATACCTTCAGCGCTTGTCATCAGCCATTTTCCAACAGGATAATGCGTGACCACACGTGGCACGTAATGTTCAAGAGTTCTTCTTTACCCATCATATTGCATTGCTTCCTTGGCCTGCTTATTCTCCCGATCTATCGCCAATCGAAAACGTGTGGTCCTTGCTTGCACAACGACTGGCCCGGGATACACCACCCGCTGCACCCCAAGGATACATCCAAAGCTTCTTTGATTCTATTCCGAGGCGTGTGGCAGCGGTTATAGCCTACAATGGCGGCTACACTAACTGCTGATTTTGTCATCATCCACACTTTACAAGAGGCTGTAATTTTAATCATTTGATCTTTGTACAACATGTTATCTGACAAATAAATTTCGCTGTGATATCTCTGATCCTTCTGGGTGTTGCATTTTGTTTGGCCAGCAGTGTAGAATTGAAAATAGCAGAAGGAACAGAGGATAATGAGAAATCGGTAAATGCTATTTAAGTAGAAATTGTAATATATAGTATATAATTGGTTGAGGATATGAGATTGAATAGAGTTAGAAGTGACTCTTGGTTCGAGTAAGAGTTCATTGGAATCGAAACCACCGTATTCGAGAAGTGCCTCAGTCGATGCTTATGAGTTGGTTAGCATTTAGTGTTTAATTCCTAGTTAGAAGTCTGGCGAATCGAGAAAAAACAATCTTCCTTAATCTGCGAATATACTTAATACACTCTTATTGTATTTTCCTGACATCTTTTGAATTGGATTTGAGACTTTATTGACTATTTAATTAAGCTTAACTATATCTGTAGAATCAAATAATAATAAGAGGCTTCAAGAAATATCTTTATTTTGCAATGCAACTTGTAATTAGAATAATTATTTCACATTCAGTATCATTTCTAGTTAAGCATCAAAATCACTTTTATTTTATCTACGATAAGCTTACATAATATTTCAAATTTCATTGCACCATTCTCTATAATAAGTAATAAGATTTTTGAAAAAAAAAAACCTTAAATTAATTATAAGGATCCCTTTTAGAGCCCTAAATTTTAATCAAGTTAAAACAAACTATTTTGAAAAAAAAAGAATACTTACATTTACATAATCAAACGTTTAAAAATTGATCATTTATTCCATCTCTAAATTAATGCAAGATATATGACTTTTCTGTTTAGGTAGAATATATATATCCAAGATATATCGCTTCTTATCGTAAATAGAATTTCTTACATGTGAAAGGCTATGATCCATTTAAAACATTTCTGTTATTTTTAATATCAGAAAAATAATCTATTTAGAATGTATAATAGTTTTTTCTTTTAAATTATCTCGTTCTCTCCTCAACTATGAAAATTGCTATTGAGAATTTTATTGATATTATCTCATATTACAAAGACACTCCTTAACTTCTAGTAAGTAATTATTAATACTATCTTAATCCAATGATGACATATTTTGAATGGATTTTATTTGAATTGACTATTATTAACGTCGTCTTGTAAGAAACACGAGGGCTATTGGTGAGGGTGCTTGTAATTTTGAACCTCGTTCAATTTAAAAGTACACTTGAACTGGTATCCTCCTCTTCAAACATTTTGATTGTAAAAACATTTCGATTAACAAACCATGATTTTTTTCCCCAAAAAAATCTTGTTGTTACCCTGAGATTTTAACATTAACATTTGTATTTTCAGCGAAGATTGCAACTTAATATTTTATTAAATAATTTTTACTAAGAATAGTAGAGTTCGCAATATTTTTAGTGAACAAAATTAAACAGTACTTAATACCTAGAAAAATAAATGATCAGAAATATATATATGGAATGTAATTTTCTAAAAAAATACCAGAATTAATCTCTGATTATTAGGAAAAATAATCCCCCTTCTCATATCTATTTTGCTACAATATATGAATCAATAAATTTTTATCCAATTTAGAAAATCATCAAAAAATCAAGGAATTGAAGAATTTCTCATAAACATCTTATTTGTGAATAACTATTTGATTTATTACTGAAAACTGGCTTCCAGATTTTAAGCTCTTCTTATCGAGTCTTAATTGAAATAATTCCTCAATTATTAGCGTCAGAAGACCAGCTCTACTTTAACTTCTGAAGATTAGTGTACAATCAATTTGGGTTTTATTTTTCGTTAGCTTAAATGTTAAGTATTTAATAATTTTTACACGGTAATATAGACAACGATACAATTTCTAAATTGAAATTGATTATTGAATTATAGAGAAATTAAACTATAATTCTTATGCGGAAATAAATGATTTTTATAATTATACTGATATAGTATGATATTTTAAAAATAAGTAATAAGTAATTTTATAATACCTATTGCAACTTAGTCATTGAAATGCTAATTTAAAACAAAAAAAAAACATTTTCTGAGTTCTGTGACGAGAAAAATTAGGATAAAACTAAGACTAATTCAATCTTGTGAAATTCATTTAACATCGCATCAAAATTCTTCTTGCGATGTTTTATTTTCATTCTAAATAATTGTCATTCATTTTATAAATTTTAAGTCAGTTAAAGACTAAATATTTAAAAACGAATTTTCAGACATTAAAAGTTTCACTGGTATGGACTGAACAATTATCCAAGAAGGAAAACACAAATTTAAGTAAAAGAGTAATTGTTAAGCAATTTGAACATGTGAAAGCTAATACATGAACATAACAGACTTTGAAAAGTTATTCTAAAATTATATTAAAACTCCCTGGTTAATACGTTCTTCTTCCATTCTGAATGTTATTTAAAACGATCAGTTATCAAGTGAATATAGAGTCATAAAGTGAAAAAAGCCAATTTATTAAATTTTATCCTATGAATATTCAAAGATAAATCCCTCACTTGCTATATCCGTATATATACCCTATATGTATCAAAACTTAAAATTTAATCTAATGTAAAAGTACTTATTTAAGCCAAATCAATCGATTTAAAATTTTCGATAGACTTAGAGAAGAGGGTTCGATTCATGGTCTTGAAACAGATATTTCCAGTGTATGATTTGATCATTGTTTTACTTGTCAATACGAGCATAGTTACTATTCGTTTTTTCATAGATTCCTCTCACTCTCTCTACTATTAACTAACTTGGTTTTATATTGTTTGCGGGTAAAAACGGTCTTTCTCTATCCTATTCTCAACATATTGTTTTCAATTTCATCTAATTTTAAAATATAGTTGATTTGTCACATTTCATCCTTGGGGAGAGAAATTCATCTCAAACAACATCATTTAAATACTCCATGTGCAGTTCAAGGAGGAAACGCACAAGAGCCCATGTTATAATATTTTGTTTTAATTTCTTAATAATAATCAATAATTGAATGTATTTTTAATCTCATGTTTATTCACTTAATATTAATTAAATAAATTGTTTTTTAATAAGCAAAAATATTATCATTTGTTTATTATTTAAATACTTAGAATTCATAGTTATTAAAGTACTGCATATCATTTTCATAATTCATAAATATAAGTAATGGACTTTTCTTACATTATATAACAGAATATTATTTTATTATCTTTAAATTCATGGTTTCATACTTTGTTTTTAACTTAAGTGGATGATCCGTGGTCAATTTCGTTGAAAAGTATAAGTTCAACGAAATTATACTTTAACGAAACGTTGAGACTATTACTTTTATTTTCAGTTGCTTCATTTTATAAGGAAAACTTAGTTTTCTTGTATTAATTTATTTTCGGGATCACACAAGTTTATTTTCGGTATTTTTTATTCATGTATTAAAATCTTAAGGTAAACCCTTGTTTCCGTCTTAATACTTTACAGAGATCTAAGACTTAGTCACGAATGAGACCGGATGTTATGAATTGTATTGCATACTTATGGAGATCTCATTCAGCTCGGACCCAGGTCATTCCAGCCAACAATCTTATAACCTATTCAACCAATATAACCCCTCACAGAACAAAATTATCAAGGTGCGAACTGGCATTGCAATGGTATAATCTAACCATATGATATAGGAAAGGCACTCAACATGGTAGTGCAGATGCCATATCAATGTTACTCGTAGACTGTGTTGAATAACTTCAGAACTCGTGGGTCGAATCCTATGTTTACTCATACATAGTTTCTTTTATTGTTATTTATAAATTGTGTATTATTTTAATATGGAACTCTCGCATCATGAAACAAAACAGTCATTCACATTTTTAAATTTGAATGATTTCTTTACTTGCATCATATAACTGTAAATTATTATCTGCTTTGTTTACTAGAGAGTTGCATACAACATTCCGTGTTTGTGTGTGTGTGTGTGTGTGTGTGTGTGTGTGTGTGTGTGTGTTTTCCCCCTAACATTAGGTGGTATCGTCCCTAAGACGACGGATTCGCTTCCCTTAGGTGAGAGTAGGAATCAAAGGGAGGACCTAAAGCTTTCTCATCATTGTACTGCCGAGGCGACCTCCTAATAAACATACAACATAAGTGCTGAAATCAATTGGAGAAAAGCAAGTGGGTAAAAATCGAAGAGGTGGAAGGGGAGAATCAAGCTAGCGACGTCGGTTCTGTCCAGTGGAAGATGAAGTTCTTTTTGTTTAGATTAGAATTTTTGCAGTTGGAATATATATTGGACTTCCACAGCCTCTTAAAATAATTTACCTAAAGTGTTCATAAAAAATTATAATTATTATATATATATATATTAGTTATTTTGGGATTGTGGTTATTTTTGTGCCCAGTACTTGCAATCAGTTGAAACACATTAATATATATATATATATATATATATATATATATATATATATATA
>BMAW01020340.1:41447-94753 GCA_019974015.1 Nephila pilipes
CAGTATGCTTCGTTCAGTTCACGTATTATGCTCTTAAAATAATTTACCTAAAAATTTCATAAAATTATAATTATTATATATATAAATTACTATATAAGTTATTTGGGATTGTGGTTATTTTGTGTGCAGTACTTCAATCAGTTGAAACACATTAATAATATATATATATATGTATATATATATATACTATATATATATATATATATATATATATATATATATATATATATAAAGTTAATTAGGAAAATTAAGTTCTTAAGAAGAGGGGGAGATATGAAGAATTAGACATAAAATTTGTATAAAGACTAGTATTTAAAAAACATCATATGATCATATAAACTGAAACAATTACATATAAATTTCTTATTATACATATATATATATATATATATATATACAAGAGAAGAGCATTGTAAGAGGATGAGGAGCAGGCTCTGAGGGCACTGAAGCCACAGCGGAAGGAGTGGAGAATTGTTTTATCCTATAACTATAGAACGATATACTCTGTTAAGCATTGGATTCTTATTAATCAGGTTGAATCAATCGTACCGTAAAAAATTATAGTTTCATTTGTTCTCTGTCCAATTAAACATAAGTATTTGTGTAGAACTAACTGTCATTATTGTACCTCTACACATACACGTGTCTGTGTATTATACATATTACATACTGTTCGGCTGTACAGATACAGGTCACTTCCTGGTAGACTCACTCAGGAAAGCAACCAAAAATTTCCTCTTTAGATGCACAATGAAGAGCCGACCACATCCTAATTAATATCCTATTTAGAGTTCCAAAAAAATTAATAACTTTGTGTATACTTTTAAGCGTAATGTTATATCGCCTTATATATTTTACCTAGATTTTTATATTTGCTACCTTCTTAAAAAGTATCAACATAATAATTATTATTTTTATTATAAACAAAAAAATTTTAAATTCTATTCCAATTAAGTTCCAAATAAACTATCAAAATGCACTTTTAAACATAAAGTAATGAATAACATAATGAACAATAATTTCTAGTGTTTTTTATAAAACACTTTTTGTGCAATTTGAAAAAAATAATAACAAAAGATCCATGAAGACGGAGTTATCTAAACTCCGCTGATTGAAAATTTATTCAATTTAAATCAGAATACGTCTATAATCTCATAAGAATTTAACGTTTATTTCAAGTTTTACAATTAAAAATGACTAAATGATCAATAATAGATTTATCAGCTTTCAGTTTCAGGACTTCTTGCAAAACTAGAACCAAAATATTTTGTTGCAATGATTTAATTATTGACCAAAATTACTGATCCCATGGAATCAAAACTTTTTAATCAAAACAAATTGTTTTTAAAATTCTTAAAAAACATTATTAGTTCTTGTTATATTATTTTAATAAGTATAATTCATTTTTGTCGATAATTTTATAGTTTTGATTGTTAAATTCATGTGTCACTCTTAATGGTAAAATGCTATAATATTTTCTTTTGCATATATTTAAATAAGAAATGGGAATTTTAAAAAAGAAATTCTTGAATCCTATTTGAAATGTTAAATGGAATACGATATATTTTATTTCAGATGCACTTTTAAGATAAATTTCAAATTTCTTTAAAATATTTCTAAAAAGAATTTACTCGCAGACTTTGTAAGCTAAGTCTGTAAAGATTCTTAAGAAATCACGCTCACTTTTTTTATTTCCACTATAAATGTACCGAAACGATTTCCTTATCTAACAACATTATATTATGAAAAGCCAATGTAAATGGGCTGAAGTAAATAAATATGAGCAACGTAGAATAATTAGGAAAGTCTCAATTTTACTTCAAAGTCTGTAATCCAATTATTTCTCAGACAGGCAAAAATAACGAAAAATAGGTTATCTTAATATACGTCTGCCATACGCAAACATTGAAGTTCTTCTATTTGATGTCTTGTATGCTAATTATGAGAGCATATTCTTTTCACGATGTTGATGAGTTTGTTGAGAACCTTCTCTTCTTTCTTCTGTTCAAACTTAATTACAGATTCCTGTTTGCGGAAAATATACTCCTTTTGGTAAAATAAATATTTACGCACGTCCATATTCTCCGAAGAAAATATACATATCTTTGCTTTCTTAACAATGTTTGGATTTATTTTCACAATATTTTTCTTTTAATGATATTTTTTTTCTTAAATTAGTTCTACCTTTTGATCTTTTGCTCTTATTTTGAAAGGATTTATTTATTTTGTAAGTCGCATTTGAAAATATAAATAACAACGTAGAACCCAAACAAATTTTCTAAAACTGAAGACGTTCCACAAAAATCGGATTTGATATACAAATAGTATATCACATACAGCACTAGGAGCATTAGAACATAATATAGAATTAGCACACAAAAAATGACCGGATTTTAAATATTTATATTTTCGAAATTATTACACATACTAAAAAAAAAGAACTATACATAAGTTAAAAAAAATATACCAGGTTTTATTTCCATTTATAAATGTTTGTTATGCGACCCTTTTGTTTCATGACAAACATTTAATCTGTAATCAAGTTCATTCTACACATGCAAAGACTAACGAGCTGGGGCTCCATCCTGTTGAAACAAAAAGAATTTGCTGTCGTTATGTAAGTGCGTAAAAACCATATTTGCGACATATCCAGATAGTGGTTATTTGTTACAATTTTTTCATCAAAGAAAAAAATGCCCTGTAATTTTGTTTGTAATTCATCACAAAAAACATTTATTTTCTTAAATCTGTTTGCAATTATACAATTTCATGGAGATTTTCACTTCCATACACTCTAATATTACGACAATTTATATTTCCAGATAAATGGAAGGTTGCTTCATCTGAGAAAATATACTTATTTGAGAAATCTTTACTTTCCAATTTACCTTGCATGCAAACACAATTATGTCGTCCTGTGTTAACTGTTGTGACAATTGTACGCGATACTACTTGAAATTTAGGGTCGCGGTAGCCTCGTGGTCAAGGTCGTGGACTCGCGGCTGTCGGTTCTCGTTCAGTCGCGGTTTCGATCCTTGTCTGCCAAATACCCGCCGTGTAGCCGTGGCTGATGCACGTTTAATCTGTTCGGGGCCCAAAGTCCTCCCGTTGGCGTGGTGTGGATGCTAGGAAAGGGGGTGCCAGCTCTGGTGTCGTCCTCGTTACTTGACTGTGGTTCAAAATTACGAGGTCCGTCGCCAATAGCATTAGTGTTGCTTCTAGTGCGAAGTTAATAAAAAAAAACTAAAAAACTACTTGAAATTTAATTTTTACGTAAAATTTCCTTACCATTTTCTGGGGAATTCCATGTATACTGTCGACATCTGTTATAAACTTCGGTGGACTTTGAACAAAACTCTGCCTCATCCTATTCACCGTTTCTTCAGAGATGCGAGGGCGGTCACTATTTTTCTTTCTGCACAAGCAACTTGCATTTTAAATTACCGATACTACCACAGAATGTTCTTAGTGCTTCATTTCGATAATGATTACTAAATGCACGCTACATAAAAATAACTGAAAAAACCCTTATATATCTAAATAAGTAAAAATTTGTCTCTGTCATTTTCGCCATTTTTGAGTTTTAATCACAGTCTACTGTGAATGCACTGCCATTTATTGATTGATAGTGGGAAAAAAACGTGATATATTTTCTTTTGGTTTCGTGTATCACTTATTGTAATATGTGGAAAAGTTTCGAAAATATAAATTTAAGAACTGGTAATTTATTTGTGCCAACATTGTATATTTTATATTTTAATTAATTTTGATATAATTCTACTTTTGATATGTTTACCTTTTTCAGCAAATAATAAATAAACAACTAAAATTTTTCTACTCTTCTAATATTCTACAATTATTCTAGAAGCAATCTATCATAAGTGTATATTGTTAAATATCTTACATCTATCATTCTAAACGAGTTTAATGCATTTGAAACTCTATTAATATCAGAAAGAAATTTTTTCAACAGATAATTGCTTTAAAATCTTAAATTTTACAATTGTTTCCAAATTTTACAATTTTTACATGAGGTAAATTTTCAAGGACTACAACATATTAAGCCTTTCTTATATATGTGTGTGTTTTAATTTGAATAACTTCATACAGAAATTTATAAATCTAACATTTGAAAGAATAAGTATATTTACCTGTATGAAATAAATCTTATTTATGACTCACTAGATCACACACACACACACATATCACCGGACAAAATTTTAATCAAAATTAATGAATATGAATTTATTTTGTTATTTTTGTTAAACTCTTAAAGAAAAAATTATATTAAAAGGGAATTTTTCCATAAACGCCTATGTGCATGGTAATTTAACAATTTGTAATATTTTAATAAACACAATTAAAGTCACATTATAAGACAAAGTTAAATAAAAAGGATATAAGCGTATTGGGAAAACATGATTTAAAACTTGATTTACATCTATGTTGCAGAAAAATGTATTTCTGATTTATTTAATGTCAAAATAAACCTTATAAGATAAATAAAGAATAAAAAATATCGCAACTCTGACAGAGATTCGTAATTTGTCCTCTTTGAACGAATGTTTAAGTGCCCTGTTCCACCTCGTGCAAGATCTACCTCTACATTTCCACATTATTTTTAGGAAGCAGCTCATAAAGGGATGCAGCTTGAGAAAATATACTTGTGGTGATTTATGCTTCATTTAACAAAATTTTTTTGATCAGTAATATGTTTCATAGATTTTAAAAAGGTAATTATTTTTAAGAAATCTCTTTCAAATCACCAATAATTAAGTAAATTTATTGTTATTTGGCAACACCTATAAGCTATATTGACAAACCAATTGAAACCAATGCTTCTCTATTGCCCTCTGTATTACATCCACTAAATCGAACATTCTCCGGACTTCGCATGAAATTCCGATTAGTCTCGAGCAGTCTGGATCGTCTGCGTTGACTTTAAACAAACGTGTATAAGTGCTGCACTTCGTTTAATTCCTGCCAGTCTCAGTAGAATCGATCCTTTTGCCACTATCGAATCTATTGTGAATGTGTCTAATGTAATCTGATTGTTAACGCTAATTCACGTTATTAAATATTCACACCAGTAGATTTATTTATACAGAATTGTGGATATATATTTAATAGGGGAAAATATGCATTAAACGATAGTGCAGAATCATCGAATGAACAAACAATTGTGGTTCCGAAACTAAAATAAAGAAATCTTTTCAAAAATACTTACTTCGGTTTACTAATATTCAAATAAAGGAAGAAGAAAAGACCACTGGATGTCATTTGCTTAAAATAATTTCATGTTGGTAGCACAAAGCATTCACCCTAATATACTTTAGAGAAATTTTCAAGCGCTTCATAATTAGTGGGTTGACAAATACCGATAATTCTACGAATTAAAATTAACCCTCCAAGCGTTTTACTTTTTTGTGTAAAGCTATTCCGAAAGCGATCTACTTAAGCACAGCTAAAGGTCGCGAAAAGTTTTCCCTTTCCATTCACAAATTCTTCGAAAATGCAAGATGCTCCTTTTTCTCAATAAAAGTGTTTTTCAATAAAAGTGTTTCAACAAATGAAGAATATAAAAATATAGCTTGAAAAAATTTGGTGGGTTAATAGTTAAAAAATATTTGTTTGCTTCAAACAATAGAAAAATTCTTTTTCTGTCATTTTTAAAAACTTTTTTTTAAAATTTTAATATTACAATTTTAACCGAGAAAAAGCACCCTATATTCGTTGTTGAATACGAGACCAAGAAAATATAAGATTATTTGCATGTTTTGAAAAAAAGTAATGAATAGTAATTGCTATCAAGCGCCATTTGCTGAATCAAAGCGCCAGAATTTTAGTAAAATTTTAATTTTTATAGAAGATTGAATTCCCAAAAGCAGTTTGCTTGTAAAAATAAATATAAATAAGTATTTTAAGGATAAAATAAAATCTTAAATTTTGTAAATGTCACGTGTTTCAAATACAGTAATCGAGACGTATTAGGTCACATATTAGTGCTCGTTTTTTGGATCAGGTGAAGAATCACACACTTATTTATTATTTTCAAGGTATGAAGTAAAATTGGACTCCAATATTTTAAAATAGAAATTTTGAGCAGAATTCATTTTGAAAGATAATATTAAATGCTTTGGTAATTTGCATAATATTTTAGTGGACGGTAACGCTGATCCCGACAAAAATGTAAAAATTAGTTTGGTCAAACATTTATCATATCTGTAAAAAACATTTCTTGAATCCTGTTCAAAATGAAAAATTATCTAGGATCCAAAATCCTTTTCAAGACTTTGAATCCACTGAACTCCCAATAAAAGAAGTTGGTGTAGTGTGGAAATTAGGAGAGGGGGTGCGAGCTCATGTGTCGTCCTCCGCACTTGACAGAAGTTCAAAATTACGAGGTCCCTTGCCAATAGCCCTCGTGTTGCTTTTAGTGCGACGTTAATAAAAAAAAACAAAACTCTAACCAATAAAAGAAGAAAACCTCCAAACTCCGAACAAAAGAAATAATTGAGTGTATATCAGTTTGATTGATATATCAAATTGATATACTCTCAATTGAAATTAAAATTTAGTTAAGTTGATATTGCGTATTTTTTTATTGACATTATAAAAGAATATCATGAAATTGCCGTAAGAGTTGTGAAACATCTAATATCATGTGTTTCAATCTATATATGCGGACTCATTTGAGTGTGTCGTTTGGATAACATATACTGCTGTTTGTAGAAAATGCAACACCATGAAAGAATCATCAGAATCAAATGAAATTTAATGCAGAAACGACTTGTACTGATACAAATAAATGATGAAATTTTCAAAACAAAAGAAACAAATTAAGCGTCCGAAATCAGTATTTGGTGCAGCCACCATGCGCTGCAATAAGTGCTGCTATACGACGTGGCATGGAGTCAAACAGATGTTGAATATCTGCTTGAGGAAGAGAATTCCATATCGCTTGTATGCGCAACCAAAGTTCGTCTTTGGAAACTGCAGGACGCGGATCACGAGCGAGACGCCGACCAACCATATCCCACACGTGCTCAATAGG
This sequence comes from Nephila pilipes, assembly GCA_019974015.1. Classification (NCBI taxonomy): domain Eukaryota; kingdom Metazoa; phylum Arthropoda; class Arachnida; order Araneae; family Nephilidae; genus Nephila; species Nephila pilipes. The sequence continues at coordinate 48,502 of BMAW01020340.1, forward strand.
CGACATATCCGGTGAATAAGCAGGCCAAGGAAGAAGTTGCATGCGTTGTGCTGAACAGAAGTCTCGAACAGTCCGCGCAACATGTGGGCGTGCATTATCCTGCTGAAAGATAGCTCCAAGGATGCCTTGAAGGAAAGGAACGACTTCGGGCTGTAGCACTTCGCGGACGTACCTGTTGCTATTGAGATTACCCTCAATTCGTATCAAATTGGATCGTCCATGATACGAAATCGCACCCCAGACCATAACTCCGGGTGTTCAACCACTATGTCGTTCAATAATACACTCAGGAAGGCAGCGTTGACCGGCATAACGTCTAACACGAACACGGCCATCATGGGTCCACAAATTGAAGCGTGATTCATCTGAAAAGACAACTTGGTGCCAATCAGCTCGCCTGTCTCTGTGCTCAAGAGCCCACTGCCGCCGCAGCCATCGATGATTCGCCGTGAGGGGAATCCTGTATAAAGGCACCCTTGCACGCAATCCACGGCGCAGCAGACGACGACGAATTGACGAAGCCGACAATTGTACACCTGTAGCAGTAGACCAACGTGCTGCCAGCTGCCTGGAGGAAGCTGTGCGATCATTCACCGCCATGCGGAGCAGGTGTCGATCATCGCGCTCTGACGTCACCTTCTGTCGTCCAGTGCCTGTTTTTCGAGTTGTTTGGTGCTCGTCGGTCCACTGCTTCCAAACTCGCATCACTGTGGAACTGTTCCGCTGCATACGAGCTGCTATTGCGCGATAGGAAAATCCTCCTTCTCGAAGGCCGATTATCCTCCCTCGTTCAAACTCCGTAAGTTGCTTGAATTTCTTATTCTTCCGTCGTGGAGGCATACTCAGGTCTCACTAAACGTTTGCCACTAACAAATAATCATAGACTTTTTTCAACGTCCCGCTACAGCATTTTATTTATACGCTTTCAGCATCAATTCAGAGGGCGCTGCGCGCGCCGCGCACGCGCGATGGCTCTGAAACTTTATTAATTTGCATAATATCCTATATTTGACATTTGCTGCGAATTTCATTTGATTCTGATGATTCCTTCATGGTGTTGCATTTTCTACAAACAGCAGTTTATATTGGTGTAGTAGACTGGTTACATATACTCTCGCTCTCTCTTTACGGATTTACTCAGCCTTGATTTCTTCCTTTGGGGAGGGTATACTGAGAGCTATTTTGTATGAAACACATATCAAGTTTAAATTGATCGAAATGTAAGAATTGTCTGCGCTGTTGCAAATACGCAATCAAAACCAGTTAATTTTGATTATGTCCGCTAATTCATAGTTAGATAGTGTAACGCATTCATCTCTTGAAACAGTTGAAACTTCGAACATCTCCAGTAACATTTTTATAAGAAATAATTCACAACAAGATTTGTAATATTTATGCGCTAAAATGGTTTCTGGTTTAGTCTCTGTCTTGTCTCATTTATTTTCTAATATTTCTGCAGCCGCTTTCCCATAATATTTCCCTTCATAATGAGCAATACAATTCTCATTTTTTTATGTGACTTACCTCATCTTAATGTTTGAACCTAAATTTCAGGGACACCCAGAATAGTCTTAAATTATTCTTAAGTAGGTATTAACCCTATCGAGACTAATGTATTGTATACACATCACACGCAATCGTCGTTCGTGTCCCAACGTATCAAATTTAGTGGAGAATGAGCTTAGGGGCAGAACGATGCATATTCACATTCTAAGGTGGAACGTTTTCTTAATATCTCTAGATGGTGCCCTCTGACCATTAATTTTGAACTTAATAGTAGTTTTGAGATCTTGATCTTCACTTCGAATACAAACTGTCTTAATTCAATATTTCGCTCATTAGCTATTGTGAGGAAGGAGGGAAGCATAAAGTGAACAAACTGAACTCTGCTCCTTAACTTTCAATTGATGTACATGCGTTTTTCTGGTTTTCCTCCGAATGGATTTTTTATTGGTTTTTGCTATGTGTTTTTTACTTTTTTCATTTAAGAGCTTTACCTTCAATACTGTTTGACTGCATTGCTTTTGGATGTATTTCATTTACTTTCCTTTTTTATTTTGGAAATCATTGACTTCTGTTCATAATTGCGAGAAAGCATTGTTAAACAGAAGGATATGCTCACACGGTCGACGAGCCAATCAATGATGAGAGTGTGATTAATTTTCTAAAAGGTTTGAAAAGAATATATCTAGTGACTCTCTTACGGACATTTTATCAGGACAGGACTTTGCAGAACTTTGCGTTTCTCCGCGCTTGAAGAATTACCACCATAGGTCTTAAAATTAAGTTTTGTTATTTCTTGTAAGTAGACTTTTATGTATGTTTTTTTTATTAATTTAATCATTTATTCATGTTTTTGTCAATAAAACTTCGAAATAATTTTAATAGTGCTTCTGAAAATTATTTCTCAATGTAAGCGCTTCTTTATATACATTTGTCTGTAAATTACAGGAAAAAGATAATTAAAAATGCTAATTTTAAAATATATAACAGCTTAATTAATAATCTAAAATGTTACCAAAAATTATAACATTAGGACGAAAACTTTTTTTCATGTGATTTTTTTTTCTAAAGTTAGGCTTAGCAACTCAAGACCCCCCCCCCCCAGCCTGTGAAACAGTTCCTTTCGATTCCCCTCCGTCCCCAGGGAAAGTACTCTAGCAAGGCGTGCCGTCCAGAAAAGGTTAAATAATTCAGAAAAATTTTATATTCTTTTGACAATTGATGTTTTTCACTCAATATGGAATTCAAAGACAAGGAAACTTTTATTTTTTTTAAAAAATAATTCAAATATCCCAAGTAATTTTTAATTCATCTGAAGTACTAAAACTATATTTACCTAATAAGTATTTTCGAGCAATTCACTGATAATTCCTATCTTTGCATTACATTTTTAAATAAATACTTTCCCTTCTGTTTGTTTCTGTGTATTCAAGTTTATGAGGGAAAAAATTATATTCTTAATACCTCTTGTCAATACCCGTTTTCTCGGTAAATAAAGAATTTCCTAATCTTGCTTTGTAGCAGAAAAGGCTGCATAGAAACATCCAGCTCATCTAACTTAGTTTTGTTGCCAGAACTTCTCCGCAATCGATAATATTCAGTGGAACTACACTTCCAACAATTATAACCCGAATATTAGTCAAACCTATCTGCTTATTCTCGTAAAATGTCATTCAAACTTTCAGGGAAAACTTATTCGTCAGTTTAATATGAAACAAGTTATGACAACACATGTTTTGGACATGTAAATGTTTACCATTAGTTGAATAGAAGACAAAAGTTGTATATTAATGTCTGCTATGTAGCATCTAGTTTCTACTAAATTACAGTTTTGATTATTAGACAATAGTAGAAAGTAGTTGATGTACTTGAGAATCTTAGCATATTACTAAAATAAATATCTTCTTAATTTCCTGAGTCGAATCAGATAAAAATTTATAAGACTATCATAATATTTTGATATCAATATCTAACTTTTTTTAAAAAAAAACTGCGTTGCTAATATTGTACTTTTCATATAACATTAAGGCAACGAATTTTTTTTCTGTGTAAAAATATTTGTAATATATCATTTCCTCGAATATATATTTTTTACGGGAAAAAAATCATGCTACATCCATAATCCTAATTAAGTAATTAAATTTTAATATTATATTAGATCTGTAAGAAAGAAAAATGACTGCATTTTTAGTAATAATATTTGTATATAATACTAATCAGAAATTGTTATTATTGCATCGAATTTCCTTTTTTTTTCCTTGTCACTTTCGTTGACATAATTAAGATCCTTTATGATAATTAATTATAAGACTTTTCTTCTATTTAAAGCATTTTTGATTAGTCAGTTTAATTTTTCGATTTTATTCAATGATTCTATTACTTATTTTGCGGTTTATTTCTTATTCATTACGTTAAAGATATGGAGCCATATACTAAGAAAAAAATTATGATTAAGTACATAATATAATTTTCCTTGCTTTTTTAATGATGAAAAATTTGTTTTATGGGCATGCAAGCTTGACTTTTCATGATTTCAGCATATTGTAAATATCAATGAACAGTATCTGTTACAAGTAGGTTATCAAATGGGATATTTGCCCATAAATATTTATAAAAGTTGAGAAAAATACATAGACATGTTCAGAAGATAGATATATTTTAAAAATCATAAAACATTTTTTTTTATTTTTATACCTAAGACGAATATTCCCACTATCTAAAAAATTGTGCTCGAACGCTTTCAGTAAAATTTAATAAAGTATTTATGCAGTTTTCATTTTTATGATGCGCTTACGTAATTATTAAATGAAACCGATGTATTAAAAATAAAATAAATACTACTTTTTGGTTAAGGATATATTACTATAATCGAAATCTTCGTATGAAATTCCTTGAAAAATATTTACATATATAAATGTTTATAAATATTGCTCCTATTTTTAAAAATTATTAATGAAAATGGTTTACTTTTTACGATTGATCTAAGATTATTATTCTCATAAATTATATTTTTTGAAATGAAGATAATTTATAATTACGAAATGAAAGATATATATTGAGTAAGAATAGAAAAAAAATTGTTTTACATTATTTTTGACTTATGAAACAAATGTCTAACTTTTCTCTCTTTTAAATGTATTATTCTTTTCGTCATTTAAAGCTTTTTTTTTTTCAAAAGGCAATAAGTTAATTCAAAACACGTTCAAAAGCTTAAAATTAGAAAAAAACAAAACACTCTTTGTCAACTTGGTAAAAAGAACTGATAACTCAGGTAATTTATTTCGCATGTTAACGATCTCGAAATAATTAGTGCTGCCTACGAACATCCCATAAAAAACTCTGCTTTTAAGACAAGGGCTTGTCAAAGAGTTAATAACGCTAATTAGAGAGAATCATTAAGTGTATATAGCGAACGTTGATTTTATTTAGAAACTCGAATCTTATGTAACAACTATTGAGTGATTTTTTTTAAAGTCACTCGAGTTTTTTAAATCTGCTTTTGTGAATTTTTAATACGTAATAGGGTTTTAAATGGAGAATCTTAATTCTTTAAGATTAAAATTGGCTTTATCGAGAAGAACTGCTAAGGTTAATAATAATTGTATTACTATCTGCGTAATGATTATGCATTCCATTGCATTCAAAATTAAAAGTTTCCTTTTATCTTGTAGTTAAATTTTTAAATCTTTTTTAATAAATTAAAATTGTGTTATTTTTATTAATGTACTAACTTTTTGTCAATAAGAGAAAACTTCCCACTCAACTATATTTTTGTTTTGTAATTTATTACGAAATAAAATGCATATTACTAAAGTAATCTGGAGTTGAAATTGTATCAAATTAAGCTTTGGACTTAAAGGAAACAAATCAATATGAACAAAATATGTTGTAGCTCTTTTAAAATGAACCTTAAAATATAATTAACTTTTCATCGTAAAAGTAGAAGTACATCATTACAGTATGCATATGTAATTATTTATATTACACTTAATATTTCATCCTCTTTCATGTTTGAGGCTTTCTAATTTTCAAAAAAAATTCAACTAAATTTCTTTAAAGCTTAGATGTTATAAATTAATAGTATTATTTTTTCTTATCAATTAGATTTCTAATTTGTATATATCTTTTGGTTTCAAAAAAAGATATCCTTACGCTAATATATTTTACAAATTTTTTTTTGTCCAGAACTGTCATGAAATTAAATAATGTCTATGTTTAGTAAAATATATTTATGTATTATAACGTTTCACGAGGGGAATTATAATATAAAACTATCACTCATTAGCGTATTATCAGCGTATTATAACATAAAACTCTCACTCAAAAAGATAGTTGTATTACCTTAATTCGATTCATCTCACTTTAAATTTTTCTGTGGATAATTTTGCCTAAATGTAGAATTTTGGATAATTAAGCCTTTAAAACTTAATTTTAAAGAAAAGTAAAGATTTTCTAGATATTTGCAAATCAATATTTACAAATCTCTTCTCTTGAAATTCCAAAGATCCGAACGTTGGAACATCATTTGTACGTACGGTAAATAAAAAAAAAATGTAGTAAATAATGTACCGATATTTTGTTGTTGTTTTTAATTGCTTAACTTTTATAAGAAAATGTTATTCAGATGCAATTAGAATTATCACTGTTAATTTTACGCATCAAAAAGATGTTGGTAAAAATTTGCTTACAATTAAATAACTTAGTCCTGCCTTTTTAGACAATTTTATTACTCCAGTTTTTGATACAAAAATGTAATTTTATTTATACATAATGCGTATATTTTTTTTATTTTATTATATTTTTGTTATTATTCATCACAAGTATGATTATTTAATTTTAAAGATAGGTTATTCTACCTTCATTTCTGTTTTGAAATACTTGTCAAGCTTTATTTTTGTTTATTTGTCCATGCACTTTTTTCACAGATTAACCTGTCAAGTTATGATTTCATAAAATATACTTTTCTGATTTTAATACGGCGAAGAGAAGCATAATATAATGACTATATTACAATGGATTCTAAAAAATATATGCCTAAAAAGCATTCAATAATTTTGTTTAGTAATTAAATTAACTTTAGTTTCAACAATTTCTTGCAGTGATTTCTGCCTCTATGCTTTCCTTACTATTGATTTATCTGTACAGATAAAAATATATACATAGGGGGAAATACATATAAACCCAGCACCTTTTGAGAGTGAAATAGAAAAAAAAAGATTTTTCTTAGATCAAGAACGAAAAGATAGTGATAGGAAATGTAATTCTATCACTTTCCGCTGGACCATAAATTGAATTGATTTTCGCTGCACGAAAGCTGCTTTATTGGCTCTATAGAAGGACTTGGGATCACTTTCGATAGAAATATTAAAGGACAGCAAGGCAAAAGATAAGATACCTTTCACAAGGATCAATTAATAACTTTCAAATGAAGAAAGGAGAAAAAATTTCCAGATAGTATAAATTCTAGAAATTGAGGTTCATTAAAAGCGTTATTAATCACAAGTAACTTAAAAAATTGATAATTGAATTAATAATTTTGAATATGAATCTGAGGAAGAATATTTCTTTTCTAAATAAGAAACACGCACACATGTACTCATATATGTTAAGAATTTAAAAATTTGTGCTAACATTAATAAAACATTCCTATTGTATAGTTGAAATGATCAATCCTTTTTTTTTTAATTATTTAAGTAAAGGCGGCAAAGTTCAAATTTCATGGTTGTTTATTCCTTCTGCTTAGAGAGAGAGAAACATAATATCCATGTAATGGAGACATAGCCACACCTTTCAGATACAACCGATAAGAGCAGAAGAATGAAGAAGAGTATAAAAAGAGAGAATTTCTCTTGGGCAGTTGATTCTACAGGTACAGATATCTGGTGATTTCTCCCAAGTCACGTGGACTATTGTGATACAAAATGAAGGGATTCTGAAGGAATTTTTCTGATTTATGTCAGTCTAGAGGGACTATTTCTGACGCATTTATGATTTGAAAAAAGTTGATTCAACTGATTTTATAAGCACGTGATCTAATAAATAAAAGAATAATTTGGAATTGGATCAGGAAATAGAAAAGAACTGATCACTTTTGAATCAGAGAATGGGTGAAATTAGGAGTTTTAATTAAGTTTTATAGGAGATCATTACACACACACACACACATATATATATATATATGTGTGTGTGTGTGTGTGTGTGTGTGTGTGTGTGTGTGTGAATAAAGAACACGATGTTAAGAAAAATTACACAGAAGGAATATAAATAATAACATTTAACACACGATACATTAAAATCATTACTGTTTAACTGGAAATAAAATTGCAATATAATATCAAAGTTTTGTAATAATAATATTAAAATACCAATAATAATATTAATATATCAATTCTAATGTTATAACAATGTTACATAATAATATTGAAATATCAACTTGTAACGCCTTTTTATTACTTTCTTCACTTTTCATTTTTAATCAAAACTATGAAGCCAAAATCCTATTCACAAAACGCCGCACCCAAATGATAACCAAGTTATTTTATTCAGATATGCGATTAATAAATTTCAACCCCTACCTTTCTTTACAAGTACGACTATTTAATAATTCTTAAGTTTCACAAATTATAGCCATTTTCATTACAGAGCTCATCAATTTAAGTCTTAAATGTTCATTCACTCCTTCTAGCATACATCCAAAAAATATGCTGTTTTTCAAGAGGGAGTGCTAGTCGTTGTAATAAATGAACTCGTTCACTGCAAGTGTAGATGGACATGGTAGTTGAAGCCTCACAAATATGATAATATTACGATCAATTCAATGAAAGGGTAAGGATGTTTACTCATTCATGTCGATAAAAATTTCTCAACCAGGAAGATGGAATAATAATATCTAATTATATATAAGTTTGTCTGCCATATATCAAAGTGTGTATAACATGAAAAATGCACTATTTTCGTATTTATCTAAGACTTTAATTTATAAATTATATGAATAAAACATGATTTTCATGAAAGAAATAGTCTAATAGCACCTCATTAAATCAATGCATCAGTATTTATAGATTTATTCATACTTTCGACCGTTTGAAAAAAATGTTCTATTATTTGTTCAAACCAAAAGTTAAATAATCAAGATTTTTTTTTAAAAAAAAAAAGGATCTTAAACAATGTAAGATAGTTTTTTTCTCATTTTCTCATTTGCTGCTTCAAAAAATAAAATTTTAATACAGGATTTTAATTTTTGGAAAGAAAAGTAACACGGATATGGAAAACTATTTATTTTTGAGTATTTTTTGCATTTTTAGAAATATATTTTTACTGAACTAATTCAAAATTATTTGTTTTGTCTTATTTATCATGAATCAATACATTCTTTTGAAAGATAGCGGTTTATAAAACTAATTTTTCTAGAGATAACGAACTTTTCTCCAGAAGAAATCTCATACTTCAAATCCTCTCGTTTAAGTAGGTAAAATTATTTTTCCAATTATCTATGTTGTCAGAAAATAATTATCTACGAAAATAAAAAAGAGGGTCCTAATCCCTTAATCCTCATTGAATAGACTCTTTTGTCCCATTAAAAGTAGAGAGAAATACTTTCCAAAGAAATTTCCAAGGTTCTACTAAAACCATTCTATATAAGTTAACCAATTAAACGTATCAGAACGAAAACAAAACTAAATAAATGTGTTTAAAACAAAGTTTTGCTTTTATGTTTTTAGTACATTTTTATTTTGAGGTAATATTCCTTTTTTTTCCATGAATTTCATATTTCCCAGCCTTGAATTTTGTTTAAAGGTGATTATCATGATCAGGTAATCTGATTAAAACCATATCCATTTTAATGAGAATCGGGAAAAGTATTTTTGAAACGTAGGTAAATTTATACATAGTCCCATTGATGATCAATTAAAATTGATTTTATTTAAAGTAATGATTTACTTACAATTACGACTTATATCCCTCAGCAGATGTTATTAGACCAATTTTTCTCAAAGAATTACTCATTTCAATATTTTGTGGCAAGAAAATCACAATTTCATTCATTGGTCATTTTTTTTTAATTTTGAAGGTAAATTTTGATTGATTATTTATTAACGTAAAACTTAATAGTAACACGAAGAAAATTGGTGACATATATCGTACTAAGCCTTCTGAGCCTCGGTCACGTAACGAGAACAACATCTGACCTGGCAACTCTTCTCCAAACTTCCACGAAACGTGAAGGGAGAATTTGAAACCTTGATAGATTTAACGAGAATCAGCCTCTCTTCGACTCAATGGAAACAGTGGCTACGAATCAGTGAACATGACCTCTAGTTTGATTCTTGAGTGTATTTTTCTTTATATTTTACCTATTTATTCATCATTTTCCTGAATTAAACCGGGATTTTTAAATAAATTTTAATAATATTTAATGATTTGGGCTATAAAAAGATTTTAACAAAAAACATCACTTACAAATCAAATTATCTGTATAAAGTATACTTGTGAAAATTAAAAGGTTTTTGTAAGTTAAAGAAATATGCAAAGTGAGCTCTATTTTTTACGTACAAATTTATAATGCACATTTAAAGCTCTTGTATTCAATAAGTACAAACGTAAAAAAAAATTAGATGTTTGTAATAAATTTCCTGACTCTCTCTATATTTTGAAAAATTAATGTCAGTGTCAATGGCAGAGAAGGAGATAAGTTATGGTACAGTCTATTCAAATAAGGTATTTATTTAATTAACTTCTAAAAGTTTTTCCATAAGGAAATGTTTTTGTTGCAAAATTAGGTAACAATGGTAGCTTATATTCCAAATTTTATTTAAAACCAATCATTAAGTCCAGAAGCAGTCAAGTAAAACTGTTAAGAAAAAAAAATTAAACTCACACAAATTATTCTTAACACTTTCTCCTTTCTCAACTTTGTGGGATAATTGGATGTATAATTTGAATACATAAGATGTTAACGACCCTTTAAAACACCGCAACTTGAGATCAAACTCATAAGTTCAAAATTGAATTTTTCCGGAAGTGTGTAAAGAAATTGCTTAGAATTTAATAGTTAAAGGTTTCTAGACATAAGAAATCCTAAGATAAAAAAATTGGAATGTTACAGATATTCTTTTTTTAACTGTGTTAAATTATTTATATTTTTCATAATGACATTACAGTACTAAATTTTTGTTTTAGAATAGGAAAAAAACAATTATGTTGTTTGGTGCAAAAATAATTTAAAATTGCTGAATAAACACTTTGCTTTCATGAATTGTTTCAGACAATCATACCATAAGAGATTTAGTTTTTATCAACGTCACACTAGAAGCAACACGAGGGTTATTGGCGTCAGATCTCGTAATTTTGAGCCTCGGTCAAGTGACGAGGATGACACCTGATCTGACCCCTCCCTCTCCTAACATCCACAACACGCCAACTTCAGGACTTTAGGCCCCCTGACATATTAAGGTGCATCAGCCCCGGCTACACGGCGGGTCTTTTGCAGCCAAGGATCGAGCCCGCAACTGAACTAAACAAGCCGATCACGAATCCGAAACCGTGACCGCTAGGCTACCGCGGCCACATACCGTATGAGAAAGAGAGGGTATCAATTTTTAAAGACCCATCACTCAAATATTTATCAGCAGAAATTTACAAAATGTCATGTTACTGTTAATCTTAAAATACATAATTGAGCTAGTAAGAAAATCGATTAACATAACACAAAAATTACTCTTTCAATTTTTTTAAATATATTAATTAAATTAATAAATTCACTATCACTGTTATTCTGTTCCATCTGAGCCACTAACATTGATTTCTATTATGTCTGGCAACGACGATAATTTTTGTAATTATTAAGGGTGTCATTTTTTTTTTCAATAATTCTACAGTTAAGAAACTGTGTGTGTTTCAGAACTATTCAGTTAATTATAATTTGTGAAATACATTTGATAAACACTGTAAGTTTTCAAAGAGTAATAAGCAGAATTTTCATGATTTAGAAGTTCCATGTTTTTATTCTAAGGTATAATAAAATAAAAAATTAAGGCTTACTTTTAAATGTAAACAAATAGTGATACCGACCTATCATTTTTACTTCAGTAGTCAATATTGATCTTAATTAACTAGTTAATCGGCTCACATTTAAATGAAAAGTTGTTACATTAGTACTAGCATAGTTCAATGATTTTTCAAGTTATAAAAATATGGTATTACTCTTTCATAAGTGAAGTTTCTCTCAACGCGTATGAATTCTAGTTTAGATTGAAAATCAAATTTCTTTCTTACAAACTCACTCGGGTTCCAGTGGGTTTAAATACAAAAACTTAGGGATCCAATGGGTTTTCCTACTCCCACTAATATGGACTCTCTTCAAATAGTCTTTGATCACCGTTGGTCTATTATCAATGTAAAGTCACAATCACTATCATACGCCTACTACCAACTACTCACTATTAACAAGAATATTAAATTTTCGTCGCTTAGATATGTCTCTCTCCAGATTCATTTACTACATTTCATAAATTCAATCTAATCTGTGTATGTAACATTTAATTCTTTTAGAAAAAAATTGGAAAATTATATAGTATCAAAAAATAAATTCAAATGTTAGTTGAAGAGAAAATCACAAATAGCCCAACGGCACATTTTTTCTTAAAATTGTATACTGTTTTTCATTTATATTTTAACATTAATTACAACATTTTATTCACGAAATAGTTTAATTAACTGTTGTTGATATATTTTAGAAATAAAAAACTGAATCTAGTGATTCTAAAAGTTTGAGCTTGATGAAATTTTTTTAATTACTTAAATTTTCAAAACTCTATATAATTATTAAATTCGATGATAAAGTTTTAATAAAATTATTTGTACTCGAGAAATTACTGTGAGGCAAATTTAGAGTTCACTAATTTTGCATTGAAATTCAAAAATTATTATATTTTTCGTATCCAAATTATTGTTTCTGTTTGTAAAATATGTGATTAAATAGATAATAAATCATATTAAAAATAATCTTTTAAAGAATATTTATTACTAACCTTTGAGGGCTATGGATATTTACTGTTTCGCAATTGGAAATAGCCAAGAGGCGCAAAAACGCTTGACTTATATGTCTTATACCTCATTCATGAATGCCAAGAAAAGCAAGTGCTCTGTTTTCTGTTCATATGGAATAAGTATTAACTCTTTTTTTATATCCTTCTGAGTTTGCTATAAGTTTTGTTATAATATCCTTCCGAGACTAAGTAGTGACATGGGCGTGTTTAAAAAAAAGAATATTATTTTAACATTTTTTTTTTTTGTGTGTGTATGTAAATGTACGTATATGATATGTACATTAAAAGTATGTGATATATATGTAAAACGGTTATGAGCTCATTAGTTTCTTTTACGCAATCTACTGTATAATTTTATTTTACTTTTTATTTTATCTTAATTTGCTTTAAAAGTAATTGTAACAGTTAACTCATGCGTCAACAGAAACCGAGAATACTGTGATTGACGATTTCGCAACCTTCAGTTCTGCATTTTTGGTACAGATCAGAAGAAGCACGAAATCACCGCTTGGCACTCAAAAAGAAGGACAGAATTGAGCTTAAATATCTAAACTTTTTATGAAATCTGTTTTTAATTTTTTAATTCAATAATTATAAGAAATCCTTAGCAAGAAAACTTTTCTTTACATTGCTAACCTCTTGAATAGTTATTAAAAGAACATGTCTATAAAACGTGTTTATGTACTACAAATGTTAAAGATGAGCAATACATGTATAACGTAAATATAAAGATATTTATTGTCGTAGAATTTTAGAATTATAAGTGTTATTAAATATAAAAAATGGCATAATAATATGTATTAAAATATTTTATATTTTGAAAAATTAATTTTCAGATTTGACATTCGCCTTTTCTTAAAATGTTTATTTATATATTTTTAAGAAACTCACCAGCAAAAATGGCATCATAGATTTGCCCTGAATTTATTTTACTCCAATTAAAAATACATTATTCATACGTTATTTTTTATTAGTTACATTTGTCTGAATGAACTCTTCCAAACAGGAAAAGAAGAAACTGGTATTATTTGCTTTATTTACACTTTCTATATGTGTAGAAAAACTCGTAAGGATTTAATGAGTTTACCTTATGACAAATAAAGATAAAAGAATTATTTTAATAACCTTTGTACTTCATGCATTACATTAATAATAATGCTTGGTAAATATTTGATAGTTCTTTAATGAAATACAAGAAATTAGAGACTGTATCTCTAAAATTATTTGCTTTAAGCCAATTACAAATTGACCATTTTAAATTTTGGAAAAACAAAATTCAATGGAAATCAAAATTTGGCAAATTAGTATATATATAGTTATATATATTATTGTTATTTGTTTTGTTTTTTATGCATTTGTTTACTTCTTTTATATTTCCTAATTTGAGTTCTTATTCTTTTCTGGAATTTTGATTATTTTCAGTTTATACATAAATTGAGTAAGCAGTTACTTAAATATGATCCGTAAAACTAGTTTAAACTTACATTTATCATTCCAAATCATTAGTATTTATATTGCATAGTTTAATTTTTTTTTCAATGTTTCTTTATTTCCTCTTGAGATTGCTATTTTTTTTTTTTTTTTGCATTTACAATTGAGCTGGTTCCTAAGGAATGCGGCTTGGACACTATTTTGTAATTTTAATTAATGGCTTTTATACGTTTTATTAAAGTTTTGGGTACATTGTTTTCATCTCATAATATCTTGTATGTTTTTAATTTAGAATAATAATAATTTGATATGATTATTTTTATAATTTAATGCATTTAAAATTTAATTTGAAATATTTGTAAACTTTAAGTTTTAATAATTTTACCATATTACGTTTCAGAGGTTTTAATCTATATTTTAACAAAATTGTATTTAATTTTAAAACTGAGTTGAATGACATTAGTAATTATTTACACTCACGCACTCAAATATATACATATATATATGTTTGTGTGCATGCGCGTGCGTGCGTGTGTTTACACTGATCACTGCTGTAACCATGTGTGTGCTAATCAGAGGAAGAATATAGTATTGTCTTCCTGCATTTGTTCATGATTGTTGTTTTCCAAGGGAAGAAAATGAACATTTAAAGAAGTATACATTGAAGAATATAAATTATTTGATTCTTCTTCATTATATATTTTCAAAAGCAAGATAGGACATCTGAAAACTGTTAATAGGAACATATTCATCATTAATAAAATGAAATATTTGGAGACAAATATGTATCACTAAACTCCGAAAGCAATTAAGTAAGCTGAGTTTCATTTTTGAAAGTTTTTCCAATAATGCTCGTTATGTTTAAAACAGTAAATAAGATTGTTGTTGATTATCAGCTTTAGATACTTAAAATTTAACATTAATAGAAATACAACATTTGAAAAGAAGTGTTTCTGTTTTCTAAAAGCACTTTATCTGAATTTTCAGTTGTAGTCGAAGCAATTTTGGAGATTATCTTCAAAAGTTAATTTTAAGTTACGTGGCGACGAGTATCAGAACTTAAAGGTAGTATTTGAAGATCTTTCGATAAAACATAAGTTTCACTTCATATGATCTTCCGTCATTCAATAATGTTCAATCTATGGAGTAAAGGAGTATGCTGAATATATTGCATCAAAAGACACAGATTTATTAGATTATCATTTTCAAGAGCGTATGAAAAAATCTTGTGTGCCAATAGACTAACGATATTTAATCAAATTATACATTTGTTAATTTTTGACGGATATTTGAAGTAGGTGGCAAATTTTAGCGTTGATGGATATGACAGCAGAATGCCAAAATGCTATTCATACATCATCGTATACACAATCTATTTTGGCTACTAGAATATAATGGCTGTATTTCAGATAATGAAGATAAGTGAAAAAAATGTATATTCATCAAAACGAAACATGATTTCAATGGTTGGGAGAAAATGTTAAGCTTCATGTATGGGAAGACTGCATACGGTCAAAGTACTAAGTAGTAAAAAAGATTTTGCTGGTTTAATAATCAGTTAATTGGGGCTTCAAAATGAAGAGTTCTTTATTGCATCTCATTGTTTCTGTCTCATGGTTTATCCACCATATCATTATGAAGGAACAGATTAACTCCATGATAATTCTTTCTTACTCTTCTTTGCACCTAGTAACTATGGTATAAGTCAAGTTTGTAATGCAAAATGTCGCCAAAGTTTATTTTTCGAGATTAGCGTAAGGAGAATTCTGGCAATTCGGAAATATGATATTCATTTCTAGGTAATCTACTTTTGTTCAATTCGTAATTCTCTTTATTCCTGACAAATTTCATTAACTTTTTCTTTCCTACTGAGGATCATAAATTTCATATATATATATTTATACGATAATTTCTTAAAAATTATTTTTCCAATTTATAAATTACAAGCATTTTTAGAGAACTCAAGTTTCAGAGCATTTTTCTTCTTTTTACAAAACTTTTCATGTATTACTTTTAAGGAATATTAGTATATAATTATTTTCACAAAAACAAAATACAATGAAGAAAAAAAAATCTTTTGTACGGGTAATGATCAGGCACCAGAAAGAAAAAAAAACAATTTTTGTTTTAATTCTTGATTCTAAAATAGAAACGTTACTTTATGTTCTCCATCTTTAGTTTTGATTCTCATATTAGTTAGAATAATCTATGAAATATTAAAAAATATATAAAACTTTTCAATATTTTGAGCACATGTTAAAGTAACAAATCGTACTGTTCATTTGTACTTTTTACCTTTATTCCTTTAAAATAATATACAAATTCTTTTTTTAAAAAACAAATATGTACTTTAAAAGAAAATATATTTCTTATTCTAGAAAAATATTGTTATCCCGCGTTTCTGGGTCATATTCGAAGGTATGAAAACATTCTTTATTGGAAAAAAAATCAAAATTAAATTCCAGATATATAGACAGAAAGAAACATATATTTCATGGTTGCCCAAAACATTTCTTATCCTACATATCTTATAAACAATTGCATAAGCATTCAACATTTTCATGAAATCATTCAAATTTCTAAAAACAATATTTATCTTGTGGAAAAATATTTAGTTTTAATAATTTTCTGGGCTGAAAATTTGACGATTTAATATTCCCCTACAAAAATGAAAAACTATTTCAATATAATCACTTACCAATCAAGAAATCAATCCCGTTTGAGTTTATATATTACAAAAGCCTCGGATGTTTATGTATGCAACCTCTTATCTGGGGTCACCTGACGTGAGAAACATAACAAAAGTAACAAATGGGTTCTTCATCAGGACAACAATTCTCTAAAAGAGGAGAACCTTCTCTCGAGAAAAATGGCTCCCATTTTTACTTAGAAACTCTGAAAACATTTCATTCTTATGCTAATGCACTCATTTTATGCAGAAACTCTGACTTCAAGTTCTTTCTTTAGTTAGGGCTGACTCGTCAGTATTTTCTTCAAAAGAAAAGTTCAATTTTTTCTCTATCTTCAAAATGGAAATAACTTTTTGGCTTTTAAAGACTCATACTGCAAAGCACAATATATTTAGATTAATCTTTTTTCTGTTTTGACTAAATATTTCTGGTGATTATAAAAGTCACTGAAAGTTTGAAATCTTTTTCCAGTGTCAAATTTAAATGTTATTTATGTATGATAATTTTTTTCTGCACGATAAAGCCACACTGTGGTTCATAAAATATTATTTTGTGTGTTTCCTAGATAATCAATTAATACAAAGAAATGTTACAGATTTAAACTCTTATTATATAACAGCTTATATATAAAAAACATAATATTATAACTTGGTCTTAATCTTGACTTGAGATAAAAAGCGTGATTAATCTAGTATTACGGGTAGCAACCTTTCTAGGCAGAATATTACTTCATAACAATTTAGTAAAAATCCGTACAAAATTCGAAAACCAAAGGCGAAACTTCTAAAACTTGGACCGAATTTTAAAAATTGAATACAAATTCCATAATCCGAAGAAATGATAAATGTATTTTGCGTAACATAAAATAATCTATTAAAGTACAAATATATACCTTCTTATATCAAGGAAGATAATTTAAATTATTAAATGTATCTACATCATTCAATCTGTTTGAAGTTTGTATTAAAACAAAATTTTGTTGCTTATCATATTGTGCCTATTCTATTTAAAAAAATTGAAGAACGCATTATACTTAATATATAAAGCTTAAAATTAGCAATTGTAAAAATTTTAAAATGATTTTAAGGAATTATATATATATATATATGTATATAGTGTGTGGATGTGTGTGTGTGTGTGTGTGTGTGTGTGTGTGTGTGTGTGTGTGTGTGTGTGTGTGTGTGTGTGTGTGTGGTGTGTGTGTGTGTGTGAGAGAAAAGATGTGAGGGGATGTGTGTGTGTGTGTGTTTGTGTGTGTGTATTGCGAGAGAGAGAGAGAGAGAGTGAGAGAGAGAGAGAGAGAGATGATTTCACTTAAATATAATGGAGCTTCCTAATTCATCATATATTTTAACTAACACCGTAAGGAATTCATCTTTATATCCTGATACTAATCAGGTAGGATTTCTAATTTACCTAATAACGCTTTTATAAATCTGCATAAACTGGCATCTTCACAGGATCAAAATCAGTAGGGAGATTTCCCTTTAGACTTTACGTCTCCAACAAAAATACCTAAAGTTCCGTCCATCCAATACCACAAGATCTGAAGAAATCCTTGCATATAAATTCCAAACAAGGAAAATTACTTTCTCTTTCTCTGTAGCCATAATGGTGAAGTGATGCACCTTGTGTTCTCCTTCATTATTATGTGATAATTATTTCTTTTCTGATTTAGCGATGGAAGCGTGTGGACGCCGTGCCATTATTATCCCAATGTAATATTCTCTCTCTCTCTCTCACTCTACATAAAAAAGAAGACTTTACTCGGAGAATTGGTATTATTTTTCCAGTCATGACTGCAACATAGAAATTTGTACCGTACTTTTTTTTCTCATCCATGACATATATATATCAACATTTGGAATTTATTTCAATTAATTGAAAAAGAAATGTCAGAATTAAATAGAAATTACAAAACTCTATCTATTTCTCATTGGCAACAAATAAATAATTTTAAAGATTATTTACAAGAGAAAACTAATACATCTTACAGAATTTTTTTATAATTTTATTCCTATATGCAATATCTTAAGATTTAGCACTGAAATTATTTTAGAATTTTGTTGTTTCATTATCATTTATTTTTCTGTATCATTTCCTTTCCATTTATATGCGAAAGGCTACTTAATACAAATTGAAATTTATATTTATCTGAAAAGTTATGAATTTTTAGCATTTTTTCAGCATTTGGAGCAACAACACTGATATAAAGCAATAATAATTAATATAAAAAATATATGTTATTGTTCTATTTATATTCCTTTAAAAGTGCAGATCACGTTGAATTATGAAAAAAAACGTTAATGAAGCTAAAAAAAATATTTTTATGCGTTATTGAAGAAATCGAAAGCAGAGGTCGAAATTGAAATTTCTAGGTCCTTAATTTTCAAAATTATTGAAATTGTTTCTGTAAATAAAATGAGAAGGAAATCTTCATTATTTTAGAGACAATAATTCAATGAGAATTTCCTCATTGGTATATTTTAAAATTACATCACACACACAACACACACACACACACAAACGAAGCATTTAAAATAAACAGTTAATAAATATTACTTCCAAGAAGTATTGCAAAATTATTTCGCTGGTTAACTTTTATATTTATTCCTTTGATAGAAAATGAAAGCATAAAATAAATAAAAATATTCAAACTTTAATTATACTGCTCGAAAAACTAATTATAAAGTCTCTTTGAGAATGACGAAGTAATCATACGAAATTTTCCTACTAAAAATGAGCTCATTTTTTCTAAAGTAATCTTCAGATTTCACAAAATAACCTGATGTAGTTCCATTTTCCTCCTTAGAGGAGGAATTAGATTTACATAGGAACCTTTAATATATTATTTTGATAAAAGAAACATAGATAGTAGATTAAAGGCTTCGAAGAAGATTTAGCTCTCTAAATATATGTAAGTAATTTGCATTTAGTCGAAGCATTTAGCTGACTTCATTTCCTCGTTGCCTTAATAAGAATTGCTAAAAAAATTCATCAAGCATTTTAAAATATGAGTAAAAACGCGAGATGAAGTGTAATTTGAATAGGTAATTGTGAAGAAAGAAAAGTATTCTGTTCGGAAGTAAATAAAACAGAAAACTTAATTTTTGTTGTTTATTTATTTCAAAAACTTTCTTTTATTAAGTTTCATTACAGGTTTCTTAAAGAAAAAGATAATATGAATATAATAGCTATTATAATAAATGTGAACATGATTTCTTTCTCTTTTAATAGCTTAAGGGTCTCCTTAAACTTCAAAATTGTCGATGGTTTTGTGGTGTACCACTACTTATACCCGACTCTTGTGTGCCATAATATAATCGAATATAACTAACTCTCAAAGTGAATAGTCTATGTAAAGACACACCGTCAGTTCTAACTCAACTATTTATTTATCAATACTGTAATATAATGTCTGAGGAATTTTCGCTCTCTTTAGGGTTCTATGGATTAATCTACCTATTCAAATATCATTAAAATAATATGCTCTTACCAAAACCCTACCCAATGAGGTTACTATGATTTACCTAATCCTCTGTGACAGTAAATGCCTGTAACAACTCTTTACATTATCGATCTCTTACTAGGTATACACTCAGAGTTAGCCATCCTCGTCTTCTTTCTTCTAAATTTCCCTTTGCTTATATACCGTCACATCTAAATCACTTCCCTTTATTTCCACCTACCTCTAATTAACATAATCACATTTCATTTCGGTTGGGAAGAGATTGTTGTTTCATACAATCAATCTCAATTAAAGTCTACAAGGGTAGTGAAGAAAAAATCGCGAATAGCCCAACGTCACAGTTTTTAATAATAAAGCTATATGTTAGTATATTTATGCTAGTATATGTATATTTTTTCTGAACATTTTTGTACCACAATTTTAATGATATTACAAAAACGAGAGATTTATCGAGAAAAAACTAAGCTACACTGGTAAAAAGTAAACAAAAACTTGCCACAACCACTTTTGTTGGCTGGCTGGGTATTTTCTAAACATTATTATCTTTGGCTGAATAGTTTTAGTAAAAGAGCTAAATTAATATCAAAACAATATTGTGAATGATTAGCATAGTAAGAACTAAATTCCAACTGCTTTTTCTGAGTTTACTTATTTTCTTTCGTTTTCGAATTCTGACACTGATTTTTATATCTTAGTAAGAATTTCAATTTGAATAGAACTTTGTAAATTTAGCTATCTAGAATGAAACAGAAAAAGAGAAACTATTCCAAGGCAATAAATATCTGATGAAATCTAAATTCGAATTTAGCAGTGTTATGTTTGTAAATATTTTTCGATAAACGTAAGTGCAGCTGCTAAAAGGTTAACGAGTGCACACAATATTTTGCAATAATTGAAAAATGACTTTTATCATGGATTTCTGCTCTATATATTAATTGATATTAATCTAATGTATATGCGTTGCATTATTTAATGCACAAAATATATGTATTGCACTATGTGCCGAGAGGACGTGAAAACTAATGAGAAATCCACTATACGAATGGCTTTAATATTCCTAACAGTTTGTAGAAAGTGTGGAGTTCAGCAGTAAATTAATTCCTGCAAAATGATTGATTACAAAAAAAAATTAACGTGAATCAAAAACCGTCGAGGCATTTTGTCTCACTCGAGGCATTTTGTTCTATTATGTGTTTATTAAAGCTAGTGTCATATTACTTAAGGCATATGACGTAATCAATTCAAATATTCAGAAGTGCTTTAAGTTTGTGCAAATGAAGAAAGATGTTGTTGAAGAAAGAATTATTAACAGTACTGCAAATTCTATTGCACTTAGTGGTGATTGCACGTAGAAGACGCGAGGTCATATATCTATTTTTGGGGTGTACATTCTGATTAGAGCTCACTGCGGAAACATTCTTGATATTGAAGTTATGTCTTCATATTACAAATAGTGCAACTCTTACAAAGGGCATAAGCAGCCAAAGCATAAGCATAAGCCAAAGGGCAGCCAAATATGCTGCTTTTTGTTTTTTTGATAAAATAACAAACTTTGTAAAAATAAAGATTCAATCGGTCAGCTAGATAAATGAAAATCAGTGGAATGCAAAGAATGTTTTTAAAAAAATCTGAACGCAAACATAGCTTGAAGTACCAACAATACATAGGTGATGGAGATTCAAAAACAAGTTCGTTTATTGTTGAAAATACTTCTTACGGTGACAGTGTCAGAATTGAAAAAAATAGTGCGTTGGACATATTCAAATCCGAATGGCCTACTGCTTGTAGAAATTTAGAGACTCGTTGGAAAAAAAGCTGATTCATGGAAAAAGATGCCTCGTAGCGGATGCTGTCTTAAACAAATTAACAACCCTATTATGACAATGCTATTCGTGCTAATTCTTAAAATGTCAGCTAGATGAAGCAAGCTATCTAGACTGTATGGACTCATACAGGCAATACAGACGATAAACAAAAACATTAATTCTAGTAAAGGCAATAAATAACAATGTTTCAGTGCATAACAACATAGCTCAGGAATTTAAGCATAAGAACAACTTACCAAAGACTCTTTCTTGAACAATTAAATCTTTCATTAAAGATTTATCGCACTTGAAATTTTTGCGATGATGCTTAGGAGATAAAGCTCAAAATGCAAATTAGTCATTAAACTTTTTCATTTGGAAATATATGCCAAACTAATTGAATCCAGTATAATGATACCTAAAAAAGCAGCATCTATGACTTTATATGAATACAAAGATGAATTATAAAAACCAAGTTAATTAGATAGTTGCTTTAAGCTTGAAAATCACCAGAAAAAATATTATTAAGTGTGTAAGCATCGACAAAGTGCTATACTTAGCTAAGATGCGAGTAAACCGAAAGTTCATTTGAAGCTTGTAAGACCAAAGACTTAAGATACCTAATGAATTGGAACAGTGTGAACTTACTGAGGGCAGTACTTATGACCCTGAAGGAGTTTTTAATGTGCATTATTTTATTTGAATTCTTTTTTTTTTTTTTTGTATTTAATTCTTTTTTCTCAAAACAAAAAATATCCTGGTCGGAATATTTGTCCCTCTATGATGAAACTCGCAGTAGACGACCGCACATCTTGGATGACGAAGCCTTGCAGGGGGCCATTGAGGAGGATAGTTGTCTAACGTGATGTGAACTGGCAAAACAATTTAACATTTCTGATAAAACTGTTAGACTTCATCTGATCTGGCGAATCGTAAAGGTGTACTCTTCCTGCGTGGCAACTCCAGACCACATATCACGCAGATGGTCATGAACTCCATACAGCGACTTAGTTGGAAAACTTTTAACTATTTACCTTACTCACCTGACCTTGCGCCATCCGATTACCACCTCTTCTACTCCCTGGATAATCATCTTCGTGGAAAGTTTTTCACCAATAAAAAAAGTCTTGCCCCAAGCACTCAAATACTTCATTGCATCCAAAATCCTAGAGTTTTACCGCAAAAGGATTGCAAAGCTGGAGACACATTGGCAAAAGTTACTAGATGTCCATGGCGAATACTTTGAGGATTAACATTAGGCTACAATTTCTGTAAATCATTTTCTCTTTAGCCATTAAAAACAACTTTACTTTCTTTAGAAGATCTTTATTGTTTACCTTATACTTTGTTAAATAAGAACATGAAAAGGTACATCACCTATACGCATCACTTATCAAGTCCTCAAATATGGAATCAGGAATTTATTTAAACATAGAATAAATATAAATTTAAAAAAAAAACTGAATGTGATATACAAGGTCATCTAAATAAACTTGTTTTTTTTTTAGTACATAGAAAAATCATCATAATATTTAAAGCTTTTTTATGATACAAAAATTTTAAATACTATGAATATTATACACTTATTTCTTAATATATTCAAGACAGAAATAATTTATTATCAATTAAAAAGAATTTAGTTCATTTATTAAAATAGTTTCATTTATCATTTTCATATTCTAGTTCAAAATTTGTATGCTTTTTTCATAGTTACTATTTTTCATATCTCCTGTGAATAAGTTTAAAAACAATCTAGGCATTCTATAGCATCGTTTACAATATACTATTATTTAATATTAAAATCACTTAAGAAGTAATATTAAAAATATGAAAACAATCAAAGATATAGGTAAACATTTCCGTGCATTTTATTGATCTTCAAGATTCATCTAAGAAGAACATATTTATTTTAAGTTATTTATTTTAATAGAAGATAGTAAAAGATGTTGATAATGGAAGATAGTATTATTGGTAGCATTAAAAAACATAGTAAAAGTGTCGGTTTCTCTTATCCCATTTATCTTCATTTACTACGATTTAAATAAAACAGTAAAGTGAAAGTATTTTAGAAAATATAATTATTTTAAAAAAAATTTTAAAATATATCGTTAGTGTATTATTTGATCGTGTGTTAAATAATATTTCATTTGGTAAAATTAAGATTTATAAAGATGTCATGGGTAATAATAAAAGTATATTAATTTTTAAATAAAATGGATGAGTATAAATGTATTAGAACGATACGTTACAGCATCATCTGATTTTAATTTTAAAAGAAAGTTATGACAAAATCTATCTTAAAAGTGCTACTAAAAGTAAAATTTTATGATACTAAAAATTACTTATTACGTTCAATTAATACATAAGAAAATGATAAAAGATGTTACATTTAGAATAAATACTTGATAATCACACAATTTATAAAATAAAGAGACACTCTTTATGCCCTAATAATTTTTTTTTATTAAATGTGAGTAACATTGTAAAAAAAA
Organism: Nephila pilipes; assembly: GCA_019974015.1. Taxonomy (NCBI): domain Eukaryota; kingdom Metazoa; phylum Arthropoda; class Arachnida; order Araneae; family Nephilidae; genus Nephila; species Nephila pilipes. The sequence goes on from BMAW01020340.1 coordinate 72,940, forward strand.
TTAAAGTATTTTATTTTCAGCACTTTTAACTAAATTAAATTAGTCTTGTTTTAATCAATATTTTCACTTTAAAAACACATTGAAATTTTTAGGCATTATAATTTTTCTGTTTAAAATATTTTTAAGATAATAAGTAGCAATTTATTCTACTACACAGTATTTAAGACTTCTTCCAATACAACACGCATCTCATGAAAAGTATATAAGCCAGCAGTAATACTTATATAGTCCTCTTGAAATTGATTAATATGTCTTCTACGTGTTCTCAAGTGCTTAAATTATCCAATTAGTTCTTTCAAAAAAGTGTCCCGAAAACCCCTCAGCTGTACTGGTGAAAGAAAAAATTTCCTCGTCTGTTGTAAAATAGGTTTCTACTTAGAAGGAAAAGTGATCCATTCTATGAAGTACGCATTAACGAAGATGATGGCAGAAATTTTATTCTTTGAGAGAATTGAGAAAATATTACTTAGCAATTTAGTTTACTTTATTATCTATGTCTAATTTTCATAGAAAAATTTCTGTTATTCTTTTGAATACCTTATGAAAATGCTTAAACTTACAAAAATGTATATTGGGATATTTAATTTTATTAATATTAAGAATCTGATATGCTAAAGATAAGAATATTTTGATATTTAACATTTTAAAGGAAAACTATACGGGTTTGACATTTTGAGGATGTTCAATTTGCATCAACAATTTTAAGCTTCGTTTATCATTCTATTAAATGTGTAATCTATCTTAAAAGTGCTACTAAAGATAGATTACAGTTAATTGGAATACGTCATAATTATAGTTAATTGAAAAGGTGTAAATAATGAATTTCTTATTGTACAACGTTTCACGTTACAATTTTCTTTCATTAATTTATTATCTATAAGATTCTTCCATCGGCGAAAATTTGAAAGTTTGCTTTGCTTTTTGTGTGATGATAAATAAATTTACGGTCTTTCTTATTATTTCAATTTCTTAGTGTGAAATATTTTCTTCCACTTCTAAAAATACTGAATTTCACTTTCTCATAGTGTGAGTAAAACTATATTAAGAATACCATTCTCTATCGACTAAACATAATTTTTCAGTGATTTTCCTGTTTCTGCATCTCCTATATAAGCTATCCGTGCCCTCTTAGGGCCCTCTTTCTCTTCTTTTCACTAGCTGTTAGCCACGCTGCCATGAGCGTGTATATATAGTATATATATATATATATATATATATATATATATATACTATAAGCTATGATGTAGTTTACTTAAAAGTACAGCAATCTTGAGTTCAGGTATAGCGCATTTTAAGAATTTTCGCCATGTATCCAATGTTTGTAAAACAACAAAGAAAAAATTCTAAGTCTACACTAGAAATTAGATATTGTTTTAAACACACAAATGGAAAGTGACCCAACCGTGCTTTTGGAACGAAATTAAAAATGGATTTGGGTCTCTTTCAATGCTTAGCACTCTAATAATTACATAAATATTTTTCCTACTTTTTTCTAGTAATGAACTGTACTAACAACAAGAAGTAATATTTATTTTCAATTAATGATAGAAATCATTTGTATAATAGTTTTTCAGCTGTCTACAAATTGCTGCAAATCGACACATTACATTAAAACTGCAAAACGACATGATTGCTTTTATTATGTTTCACCATCTTGCTAATCTATATGATCTGTTAAAAAAGTAGAAATCTCTATGATCTACGCCTCTAACCTCGTATATAAATGATTATACCGCCCACGTGAGTTATGTTTTAATTTAACATACTTTGATTTATTTTCTAAGGTACAAATTTTATAATTTTCTTATATTCACTTCGTATAGATAAAGATGCAATATAAGTTAGAATAATACACATCTATTTACATTGGAAATAAATTTTGCCGAAAGAGTATTTGAATTATAAATTTCTCTGTCACACAAAGCATTTTTTATATTTCTTCTATCAATATTTTATTCATATTTATGTTGCATTTGATAGATCATATTTATTCTGAAACGATAACGTTACTGGATATGAATTGTGATTTACTATATTTCGAGTTGAATGCCTTTTTTTTTTGCTTATAAGCGAGAATTTATTAATAGTTTTTCCAAAGAAAAATTTATTTAAATCCTATGTATTTGGCAGAAATACTTTTTACTACAGCTGTGACCCGAACATAATTTATAGCCATAATCATTCAATGTCTTTTCTCTTGAGTGCATCAAATATACGCCATAAATATAAGTTAAAGAGGAAAGTTTTTAGAAAATCTATTGAATGTCACAGTGATTTATAACACGAATGGAAGACAATGATAAACACATATAAGATGATTATAAGAGAGAGGTATATTGTATAAATATTTAAAATATCTAAGTTACGTAATCCAGGATTACTTTATGTATTTACCATTCTAAGCATGCGAAATAAATATTTAATTTCTATTTTATATTCATTTAAAACAAAATTAAAAACGTAAAACTATTTTGAAAATAATCTAAAAATAGCTATTTTTCAAATTTGAAAACGAAGTTAAAGCTTAGATTGTTAAATATCTTTTGATGGATTATTAACATCATTTACTGTTTATTTGGTAAACACATGCTTCCAACTCTCTCAAAATACATTAATTAATCAAAACAATTCACCCATTTTGTTACATAGAAACAAGTCTGTAGAAGTGCAAAAGCAATTTTCATGTAAAGAAAGGACTTCTTAATATCGACATTTCATTTGTTATTCGAATGATTAATGCTTTCAAAGATATTTAAGATACATTTTCATTTGCTAACAAAGCTTAGATGAAGTAAAATAATGTTTCTTGTTTTAGCAGTTTTAAGTGTTACATTCACTGTGTTCCTGAAATTACGAGCCAAACATTAAGGGAAGGTTCCATATGCATAAAGTATTTTTATGTCCCAAGGAAGTATGGGAAGAATGACCTCAGAAAATCAAGAAATGCTAAGGAAATAAAAAAAAAAGCATTTTATTTACATCAATGTTACACTCTTACTCAGAAATTCGATCATTGTCAGGGAGAAAGGCTTGGAAGTACCAATGGAATGATTAACACTTCCAAGCATTACATTTTGTTAATGGCTATTGTAAATATTTTTTATTCGTCCATTCTTATATAACTTCGACTCAAAAGCACAATGTATTTATCTTTCTGGGTCAGATATTACCAGAATTATTTAATAATGTTTCAGTTGCTGTTCGAAAGATCATGTCGTTTCAGCACTACTGACTGCCATCAATTTCGACATTATTGTCCGTAATTACAGCCTCGCTAGTCTAGTGGTTATGGTCGCGGACTCGCAGTCGGTGGTTTTCTTTGAGTCGTGGGTTTGAGCCCGGAGGCCACTAAGAACCCACCGTCTAGCCGGGATGGATTCACGTTAAAAAATCTGTCGAATCTTTAAATCTTCTCGTTGGAATTGTGTGGAAGTAGGAGAAGGGATGCCTGCTCAGTTGCCACCCTCGTCACTTGATCAAGGTTAAAAATTACGAGATCCTTCACCAATATTTCACGTGCGGTACTAGTGCGACGTTAATAAATGAAATCAATGTCTTTATTTTTGACACTCAATAGATTGGACGAGTTGGACCAATCTCTTGGATTACATGTTCAGCCGTCTTATCAATTATCAATTTTTTTTTCTGATTAGTACATCTCAAGGTATTCATCTAAGAAACTCCAATTCGCTCTGATGAGGATCTCATTGAAAAGCATTCAGTAGCTGCTGCTATTGTTAATGAAATAACTGGCATATTAGAAAACATTCGCCAACCAATTGTCAGATGCCAACATCGATACAATCCTGTAGGATTGTATTGATGTTGGTTGTAGCACATTTGAGCCTTTACTGATTTAAAATTAAATAATGTAAATTAAAAAGGTTCTATCCCCATCCATTTTTGCAACATTTCCTGTTTCCTTGTCAATAATTTCATTTTCAACGCTACATTGATATGCAAAAAATGCTTCTTTATGCACCCGTAAATGCCTCTATATATATACCCTTAAATGCCCCTCCAAAATACATTTATCATCCATTCACTCAATTGTGTGAGAATAGTTTAAATTTAAGATTAAAGAACATTGTAAATCAATTTAAGATACGATTCTATAATTTTGTGAGATATTTTAATATACTATGAACTATTTTAATTACTGTTTTTGTGAGCTATTGTAACTGCTGTTTTGTATTTCAACTCAAATTAAAAATAAAATGATATAAAAATGAACATTATTTTAAATGTTAAATAACTCTAAAAAGTTTTTCGTTTATAGTATATCATTTAAAGTACGAAAAATTCTCGATCAATATTCACGCAATAATAATATTATTTTGTATTTTGTATTTTAATTGAAGTATCTTATGCATTTTTTTATTCTTCAGAGTAATGTAACAATATATTTAGTATAAACAGGTTTCTGGAACTAGAATATACTGTGGGTACCATAATGCAATAAACATTAAAAAATGATGAAATTTCTAATTTATAGACCATGCTGTATGTAACCTATACTTTTCCGTAGAGGTTTTCGGATGAAATGATATGTCAAAGCTTCATTAAACTGCTTTTCAAGTTATTATTCCCGTGGTTTTGAATTTCTTAGCTTATATTTACTTTTCAATCCTTAAATAATACTTTTGTAATATTTATATATTCGGTGGACATTATGAAATTTTACTAAAATAATATGCAGTTTTCATGGTTTTAAAAATAAATCTAAAATTATTCATTTAGTACAAATTTACCCGATAACTAAATTTCTTTTGCGAAATTAGTCATGAAAAGTTGCAAGTATTCAATTAATTCAGGTGATGTATTTTTATTTATTTTTATCTATTATTAATAAATCATTTTTATAAAATAACCATGCCTTACAATAAATTTCAAAGAGTTGTAATAGTTGTAATGGCATTTCACATTCTTATAAGGACAACAGTTATTGAATAATACGTATTGTAATTTGAAGAGCCTGAAAAAAAAATTCCAATTTATTTGAAAAAACGCTTATTGTTAAGTAGTTGTCTGTATTATCTGATCTTTAATATAATAATGAAGTAGTAAAAAGTTTAAGATATCTCCACAAATTTTGAAAAATAATTTTTTTCCCTATGTATTTTACTATTCAAAATATAATTAGCATTTTTAATACATTAACACATTCTAATTTTTGATCAATACTTTTCCAAAATATACCTTCAGGTTTTGAATATACGAACTCATTCTAGTGATTAAATATAATATCATGTAATAAAATATATTCTTTGATCATGACCAAATAATTAATTAGAAAAGATAAGAGTTCTCTTGCCCTATTTCTGAATATCTGACTAGTATTCTGTATTATCTAATTAGTATTAAAACCCTTTAATGTTCATAAATCTACTCAAAATAGCTTCTACGGCAGCGCATTTATTGACTCATAATAAATCATTTACGAAATACTTTAATAATATAAAAAGAAGTTACATTTTATATAAATATACAAATTTAAATTCACTAAAAAAACATCTTCATTTGTCTTAAAATGTTTTTATAAGACCATATCGAGAAAGGAGCATTTATAAAAACTCATATAAAAGGGAACATTTAAAATCATTTATAAAAATAAAATAATTTAACATAATGTGGTTAAGTGATAACCAGAAAAATAATGAAGAACCTTTAAATGATATACATAAGTAAATTTTTAAGAGACAGATGCTGAAGGAAAATAATTGTATCTGATAGTAATGTACTGAAAATAATATGTTAAAATCGAGCATTCAAAATGAACCCTGTACTTACAAATTTTATTTAAAGGAAAATACAAATATTTACAAATAAATGTTTTATAAAATTTCTAACTGTTACTTAAAAGCATTTTTCTCAGGCAATGATGTATCACTCTTACAAATTGAACTTCCATTTTCTTATAATTGTTAGAATTGAGGTATATCAACATCTAACGTCTTAAAAACAGAATAATGTTTTTAGAAAATCTTGTTTCACAAATCGAATCAAACCTTGTCATCTTGACCGAATATCCAATTTTTCAGAAATACTGCAATGTTTTCTTAAGAATGGCCTTTTATTTTCATTTCCAATACAAATTCAGATCTTTTTCGTTCTTAAATGTAACAGTAAAAACACGTAGAAGCAAACATGCAATTTTATCATACGAATCGCTTTCTTGCCGTAGGCTGCCCACAATCCATAATAATTTCTGTAGAATCGGTTTTCTAGGCACGACAACTGAATAAAGAAAATACCATTTCAATTCGAAATAAGATTTTGTAAATTTGTATTCTCTCTTTCTATAAAAGGATAGTCTATGACAACATAAGACTTGAACATGTTGTAAAAATTTATTTAAAATGGCTTCACAATCATAATGTTGCATACAAAAAATAACATAGAGAGAGAAAAGAAATTTCATACATAGGTAAATCCTTCATGGTTTTACTGACTTATCACTTATATTCTCTAAAATAATATGGCAAATTCTAAGAATGATACAATTTTAATAGGATATTAGTTTATATATATTCATTCAAAAATTATATCAATCTGTTTAGTAAAATATATTTATTTGTAATATACGTTCGACTGAATATTGAAATGAAATAAAAATTTATGTGTAATTAGTCATAAATTAATAATCTATATTTAAACAATGTGGAATTGTTTTATTGAAGATTATTGAGGAAAAAATGACACATTTTAAAATAAATTATTAAAAATATTTTAAGTATTATTATAATTTTAAAATTCTAATAGCTAAATATTTTTCTGTTTGTATTCTCCGGCTTTGATTTCTTCGGTTTTTACTCAGGGAATCCATGGCCTTTAAAAAAAATCTTGAAAACATTTTCGAAAGACATTTTCTTGAGAGTTCAAACGCTGAATCATTAATGCAAATAAAGTGAAATAGATGATTAATGTAAAAAATTATTTACTATATTGTCGATGTAGATGTAATTTGAAATTCTGTAAATGATTATGCTGAGAAAAATGCGTTTTTAAAGAAAGTATCCGTTAAAGAGCTTATAGCGCTAATTAAAAACAATAAAAAATTTTCAGTGGAGACATTCAGTTTTCTAAATAATTTAGCATTTAGACGATATTCTTAGCGTAACAAGTTTTTGCGTGTTAATTTTTAACTTCAAAAGAAATTTCTTACGAATGCTTTATACCTCACTCATTAATTAAGCATAATAGAAAGAAACATATCGAGTTAGTATGTATTAAAAATGTTAAAGCAATCCATTCAAATAATCATGCTTCATTGCGAAAGATATATATTGAAACAGACAGAAAAACGTACAATAAGCACAGGAACTTTGTACAAAATTTAAATGATAAGATAACAATTTTACGATTATGCTGTATAAAAATTATGCCAAAATACCAATATATAAGTATTGTTCAAAATATACTTAAAGTAACTGTAGGCGTGATTTCAGTTAGGGTTGATTCAAAATCATTTTGTTATTGAACGAGGCAATTAGCTACTAATTTATCAATTATGAACTATCTTTTTAATTCTGATTCATTTATTTTGTTTCATTTATTTTATCTTTGGTTTCCAAATAGAAGCGATAAAAATTATTTGCTTGCGATACATTTAAATTTAACATGTATCATACTGATAGTTCCTTATTAATGCATTCTAGAGTCAGAAAACTCAAGTTTTGAATATTCATCATCCGGTTGCTCGGTTACCTCACATCCAATCAAGTTACAACCCATAGATTTCCCATTCCGCTTTCCTAGTTGAAATGTTTATCACAAATTTTTGAAATTGATTTATAATGCATTCATTTATTATCGTCCATACAATAGTTACATCTTATGCAATAATTTTCGGTATGGAAACTAAATTTAAACAAATAATCTCAAACAACCCCTTTTACCCTAAAATCAGTTTAGTTTATTGAAGTTTTTATTAACGTCATACTAGAAACAACACGAGGGCTATTAGCAATGGACCTCGTAATTTTGAGCCACGGTCAAGTGACGAGGACGTCACCTGAACTGGCACCACTTTGGGCTCGGACAGATTTAACGTGCATCAGCCAGGACTATACGGTGGGTCTTTGGTTGCCAAGGATCGAATCCTCGACTAAACGAAAACCGCTGGTCACGGTTTCGTTCCGAAACCATGATTACTAGGCTACCGCGGCAATGCCCTTATATCAGTTTTCTTGTAGAAAAATAAAAATATCTTACAAGATTATGAATAATATATAACTAAAAGAAAAAATGCGCATTTAAAAAGATATTTAATTATAGTCAGTTCTCAATGAATGGAAAAAAGTAGTTAATTTTTCACTCAATACATAAAAAAAAATTATCTTTCTCTTAGATTTCAAGTAATTAGGTTTAGTAACATAAAAGTTCTAAATTTCATAACTCTGTAAAATTTAGATTTCAATATATTCCTACCACAATAAATCATTCTTTTTAAATAGAGATTTCTTTTAAAAAATGTAATAATTAGAATGTTTACTTCGAAGAATTTATTAAATTATCAAAATATGATACACTGAAATTGAAATATAAAATTAAATTCTCAATAACATCTTTCTGTATGATGTTTAATTAGGAATTTTAAAGCAGATTTTATTTATTAAATATCTGCACGGGATCAAGATTATAGTTAACTACAATACTCAAGTTTGAATATGAATGAATGTCATTGATATGGTTTTTAGGGGGAATAACTAAAATTAGTTTAAATTATAACATTATAAGCTATATAAGAAAATATGTTTTCTTTCTCCACAAATTCATTTTCGTTCCTTGACTTACCTACCAAATAATTGCGAATAAAATTTTAAAACAGTTGCGTTAATCTATAATCTATTTTATTTAATACCAACTACTCAGTAAAAAATAGAAGGTACTGTCAGTGAGCTTTTCAAAAACAAAAGAAATTAATTTTTCTTTTTAAAGAACTATCTACTTATCATGAACATAAAAGAGAAATAGAGAGAAAAAGATATATATATTTTAAATTCTACTTACTTTGTCCTTATTTAAGTCTTACTACGCCTATTCTTTGATCTTTCGAGTATTAAAGAAAAAGACAGAATTCAGCCTCAAGAAAGTTGCATAAACTTTCTAATGCCATGCTTATCTCTTTTAATACGAGAAAGTGTGAGAGATGCGGGAGTCTTGGGCGTATTAGTATTGTGATAACACAGTGCTCTGTTTTAATCCTTCACTTTTATCTTTGAGCAAATATTTACCTTTCCCATAATTTATAGAGTTACTTCCATAACTTCATCACTCTAAATGTAAGCAGATTGTTCCGAAGTATGCTTTTATCAGAATATTAAGTACAAGAATTTTAGTTTGTGTAAGAGATTTTTATCTCACATAAATGTTTTTGCTCAGCATCCCTCGATAGCCTTATTTGCTGACAAATTTATATTTGTATTTTTTCATTAATATTACTTTGAATTTTATGTTTGAAGATCTCGTATATTTCATTGAAATTTTATTATAAATTTTCACATTCAAAAATATAAATAACGAAAAACACTTTTTATATTTCAAACTAACTACATGAAAGAATTCCAGAAATGTAAAGGAAAGTTTTGAAACTTAATATTGTTTAAAGAGGTATATTGAAGAAAAGTATATCACAAGACTATATCAATTACAAATTAACCAACTTTAAAATGTAAAATTAACATTTGTAAAAATTGCTGATGTTACCATAAAAATAAAACGGAATTCCCAATTCTGTTTTGATTAAGAATTAATTATACAAGAAATGGCAGCCCCTCTTGTCAAATTAATTAACTATTTCAATTATGAGTATCTTTTTCGTGCAAGTAATGAGGACATCGAAGCAATTTAATTTCGAAGCAGCAGAAGTTAAATTCGCAATGAGTGCAGAATAGCTCGTACTACGCAGCATAAAGCAAAGCCCGAAAAAGAGTATCAATTCCCAGCGCCGAATTTTATTCCCTAGAAAAACGGAAATCTCCCAAAATTCTGTCAACTCTGCAATAAAGTGTAGTACCAGATCCTTACACGCACAATTTTGAGAAACGGAAGTCTTATAGCTAGAGGGGAAATTAAAGGTAATAAGCACATGAAAATTGATTCAGTGTTAAAAAGAGAATGTTATCCTAAACGAGAACGAAAGTTTAAATGAAGAAAAGAATATGATACATATATATATATATATATATATATATATATATATATATATATATATAAAAGAATTCATGTTATTAAATGGTAAGTGTGGTTTTCACTTTGAACTAAAATTCAGGAAAGTTATATTTACATCTTTATCTCCTATTAGAATTTTATTTTATTAATCTAATAAATTACCAGGCATTGGTGATAAATTGACACTGATGATTAAAATTAAATGTGAACAGATAGTGATAAAATTGAAGCTAATAATTAATTTACGCTGAATAAACATGGAGTGATAAATTATTACATAGAATTTAATCAAATTCAGCTCTTTTGAAATTATCATTTATTGTGCACGTGCTCCCCCCTACCTGCTATCTGTACAACATGGCAGAAGCTGAACGACTTTCAGCTAGAACGGACGTGGGTAATGACTGTTATGTTGAAACCCACAATCATTTTAAATGTAAACAACGGACATGGGTAAGCACTGTTACTTTATTCATGAGTGATTCAACCAGTTTGATTGTTACGTTTTAATAAATAATTAGTCTACGACTTGGTCCATGGAATTTTTTACTTCATTTTACAATCACAAAAATATTTCTGGTCCAGTCGGACCGTGAGGCGCGAACCAATAATTCCTACGAATAACAATGAAGAGTTAAATTTAAAACTTCCTTGAAGGGAATTATTACTAGGATAGAAATATTTATTGAGAAAATGTCTGTTGATGTTGATCCAAGGGAACTCGAAGTTAAATTACAAAAAATAGATCAACTTCAGAAGTAAAATAATTTGCCTCCACATTTTATACATTTTCTTCATTGTACGTAGCTCTTGAATCACGGTTTGATAATATTGGGTTGGCAACTAAGTAATTGCGGATTTCACTCATAGATGGCGTCAGTTGAATTTTTAGGTTTGCAGACATAGTACAAATGTAAAACACATTTTGTTATTTGATAGTTGGCAATTCAGCTGTCAATCAGTAAAAAAAGTTTTTTGATTGGTTGCGTAGTTTTCGCTTAGACTTCGTTGAAGAATGGAAACTCAAAAGGAACATTTTCGTCATATTTTGCTTTTTTATTTCCGCAAAGGGAAAAACGCATTGTAAGCTCATAAAAAGTTATGTGATGTTTATGGTGACGAAGCCTTAAGGGAACGGTAGTGTCAAAATTGGTTTACCAAATTTCGTTCTGGTGATTTTTCACTCAAAGATGAAAAACACTCTGGTCATCCAGTTGAAGTTGATGACGCCCAAATCAAAGCAATAATCGATTCGGATCGTCACAGTACAACACGTGAGATTGCAGAGAAGCTTCATGTATCACATACATGCATTGAAAATCACTTAAAACAACTTGGCTTAGTTCAAAAACTCGATATATGGGTTCCTCACGAACTGAAAGAAACGCATTTAACGCAACGCATTAACAACTGTGATTTGCTAAAGAAACGTAATGAAAATTATCCATTTTTAAAACGACTGATAACTGGCGATGAAAAATGGGTTGTTTACAACAATATCAAGCGGAAAAGATCGCGGAGCAGGCCAGGTGAACACACTCAAACAACATCAAAAGCTGATATTCATCAAAAGAAGGTTTTGTTATCAGTTTGGTGGGATTACAAAGGAATTGTCTACTTTGAACTCTTACTACCCAACCGAACGATCAATTCTGATGTCTACATTGAACAACTAACGAAATTAAACAATACAGTTGAAAAAAAGCGGCCCAAATTGACAAATCGAAAAGGTGTTGTATTCCATCATGACAATGCTAGGTCACACACATCTTTGGTCACTCGGCAAAAATTATTGGAGCTTGGTTGGGATGTTTTGCCACATCCACCATATAGTCCTGATCTTGCACCATCTGATTACTTTTTGTTTCGATCTTTACAAAACTCCTAGAATGGTAAAAATTTCAATAATGATGATGATGTCAAATCGTACCTGATTCAGTTTTTTGCTAATAAAAACCAGAAGTTTTATGAATGTGGGATTATGATACTGCCTGAAAGATGGCAAAAGGTCATTGATCAAAATGGGCAATACATTACAGAATAAAGTTATTTAGTTCCATGAAAAAATTGTCTTTGATTTTCTAAAAAAAATCCGCAATTACTTAGTTGCCAACCCAATAAAAATGTAAAATCAATTTTAAATGCTAAGAAAATGGAATGAGAAAAAAATCGTAAAAAAATCCATGAAATGAAAGATTGTATTAAGATACACGTAGAAGCTTTGAAAATACTTAAATACAAATAAAATGGTTTATTTGATTATGCCTAAAGAATTAGATAAGGAATCCCGAAAGAATTTGAATTGAGACTAAAAGCTAAAGATATTCCAATATTTAAAGAGTTTCCAACAATTTTAGAGCTACGCGATACATTTAATTTATCCATAGACCGAAATTATGCAAGTGAAACAAAGTAATAATGAGAAAATTTTAATTTTATTTCAAAGCTAAAACTCTCTTAACGAATCGGACTTTTGGAAATAGAATTGTATAATTTGTAATGAATCACCCTATATAATGTAAAATATTTCTAGAAATAACCCCGAATAAAAGACTAGATCTTGTCTGATTGCATAAACTATGAGAACTGTGCTTACGAAAGAATCACAGAAAGTAGCACTGTTCTTCCACATATGTGTGCATCCACGAAGCAAAACATTCAAAAACTATTTGTTGCAAACAAGGAGGCAAGAAGCAAACGCCCCCCTCCACCCACCAAATGGGTGTAAAAGTAATATCTTTCTCTGACGAAGATTTCGGAACAACAAGAAAGAAACGAGCATGGGAAGGAGAGAGCGAGGCGATAAATTCTTTACCCCCTGTAATATTATCGTAAGGCAGTAAGACCGAACAGAAAGACTGTTTTAAATTCAACTGGGCATATACTTTTGCAAAACCGAGAAGAAAGATTAATTAAATGTTCAGCGATTTTTAATTCCACTTCAAATATTTTGTTTAGGAAGATGTGTGATTTTTTTTTTAGTAACACATCGATCAATAACTCCTGAGACTAACCCAGAGATGGCGCTCGTAGTAAACCAGTAACCAGGTCTTTCTAGAGTACTAACCTTTGCTTGAAACGTGTCAAAATTTTAAGTCGATCGAACCAGGAAAAAGGGTTTTTGAAGTGAAAAAGGTTTTTTCCAAGTGGGTGCCGCGATTGCTTTCGATGGAACATAAACAGCAACGAGTCGATGATTCAGAAAGCTGTTTATCGCTATTTACTCGCAGCAAAAAAGATTTCTTGCGAAAAAAAAAAAAGAAAAGAAAGGAGGGGAAAAAAACAAAAACAAAACAAAAAAAAAAGATTTGGAAAAGCGTTGGAACGATTGTATCACCCTAAAAGGTGATTAACAAAAGGTGTTATGTTGATGAATAAAAAAAAAAAATTTGCAAAAAAAATGTTGTTTTCAATGTTAGACTCGGGAGTTATTGATCGATGTGTTATTACATCAAAAAATACTGACTTCCGTTTCTATATTCAATTCTACAAAATAAAATTAAAAGCAAAAAAATGAGTACTTTTATCTTGAACAATATTGGTAGTTTTAGGGAACACATAGAATTTTTCTGACGGTAAAAATTACTGGATTGACACCTAATATTAATTTAAATGTTTCAGAGATAAGAATTCCCAAATTTTAGATTTATCTTATCATTATTTTTTGGAGCTAAAGAGATTCATGCATTACTGAGCACTGATATTTTTTTTAAGAATAATGAAAGATAAAGTCTACAAAGTAAATGAGGAATCAATATTCAGAGAAACTGAATTTGGATGGATTCCTGGCGGACGTCTCCAGGAAAATAAAAACAGTTATAACGTATCGTGTTGTATCCTTAAGGATAATAATTCTATTGTGTGCACATTAAAAAAAATTTAAACTTGAAACTCTTGGTATAAAATATGGCTCTAGCTAACGTGAAAATGATCAAGCTATGGATAATTTTAAAGAAATCATAAAGTTTAATAATGAACGATATGTGGCAGAACTGCCATTCCGTAATCCATAAGCAATGGAAAGAGTTATATGATCATTTCTGTTGTGAAACAGCGTTTCCAAAGCTTATGGCGAAGATTACAGAATGATAAAATTCTTTACTCTTAATATCAAGACACGATTCAAGGTTATTTGAATCTAGGAATTATAACTATATATATATATATAACTATATATATGGGTTCCATATTTTCCATTATTTTTCTTTCATTGTTACATTTCTTTCTGGATTTTTGTCTTTTTAAATATTTTAAATTATTCTTTCATAAATTTTCAGTATATATATATATATATATATATATATATTGAGAGAGAGAGAGGGAGAGAAAGTAGAGTAAATTTTAAGGCAAATGTACACAAACCTGTATATTGTTTACCACATTAAAGAATAAAAATGAGGGTCGAATCACAACTTTTAATCATATTGTAATTGATACTACATTTCATCAAACTAATTAACTGTCATTGAACGATTGCTCTAATGGACTAGTCCCAATTTAAATCCTAATCTTTTAGGTATACAAAATGTTTTAGATGAAACCTGAATGCAATATAAACCGATATTCGTCAGGTCTTTCTTCAAATTTGATTGGCGGGTAAGTACAAAGTCGTTGGATATAAAATAATCCACGCGTTGAGAGAAAGCCTCCATTACAAGGTTATTGTTTCAACAGGATCATTTTTGGCGTTGATACTAGCCCATTTCTACTGGTACAACAGTTTAACATCATATTGAAAAATGTAGAAAAAGTCATCCCATAATTGTACAACATCTAGATTTCTTCAGTTCCATTGATGATTGGATTATAGGTCAAGGTACTCGAGATGAAGCACTTCTTGTATCTCATCATTCTAAGAACATCATGAAGGAAGTAGGAATGGATATGAGAAATTGTATCAGTAATGATACCACCTTAATTTTTCAGAGTGCAGCAGAAGGTTTCGACACATATCAAGTTGATACATCTGTCAGCTTAGGAACAAACAAATCAAAAGTATTAGGCATGGTTTGGAAAACTCTAGATGATTGTCTGACATCAGATACTAAAGGATTGCTAGAGTTCATTTCAGCTAACAACATTATTAAAAGATTCCTGTTAGAAGCTTTCGGGAAGATATTTGAGCCACTAGGATGGCTATCACCTTTCACTATAATAAAGAAATGCCTCATACAGGAACTTTGGGTGAATAAAATCACTTGGAATGTAAATTTACTTCCAAAGATAGTGGAAAAGTGGGTAAGCTGATGCAACGAACTACATTTCTTAAATAAACTTAGAATTATAAGATTTATTCTTGATTCTACAAATTCTGAAATAAATGATATCATTGAAATCCATACTTTTTGCGTTGCTTCTAAATTTTCCAATGGAGCATCAATGTATATGAAAGTAATAAAACAACATAAAGTACTAATAAATATCATCACTTCAAAAACGAGAGTGGCTCTACTGAAGGCTATTAGTTTACTTCAATTTGAATTCTTAATAGCTTTAATTGCGGCTCTTTTGAGTACTAATGTGCGAGAAATCATCAGAGAAATCATTAACAAGGAAAAGGAGTACAAAGTGTACCCCTGGATAGATTTCAAAATACTTCTGTTTTGGATTAAAGGTTCTACAAAAAAGAATGGAAAATATTTGTAGCTAACAGAATGAGGAAGATCACCAAGTTGACGGATCCCAATTCTTGGTTTCATTGCTCAGGACAGGACAATGCTTCAGATCTCTTGTTCAGAGGACTTAGTGCAAACTCTCTTTTATATAACAATAAGTGGTGGAATGGTTCATCATTCATGTAATTTAATGAAATCTCAGGAATTTTTTCTGGGTGTCCAGAACTTAATGAAGAAGAGTATTTGCCTGTACTGAATCGAAGGACTTAAAAGAAAATGTTGAGTTAACTTTAAAGTTAAATCCAATAGTTTTTGATTACTTAATTACTTGTAGTAATAAATTTCTAACTATCGTTTGAGCATTCAGTTTCCTTTTAAGGTTTCTATTCAATTGTAAATCTCCAGGGAACAAGAAAGAGGGACCATTCACATGAGAAGGAGAAAAGGAAGCAGAATTCTATTACGAACAGTTTAGGTCATTCTGCACAAAAATGATAGCTATTTACAACGAAAGTAAAATTTTAAATTTGTCCCCATTTTTAGATGGCAAATCCATCAAAAGAGTGGGAGGAAGACTTGAAAATATTCACAAGTCCCATACTCGGGTAAACATCATATTTTGCTACATGATGTGAAGATTGTAAGATACTATCATGGAAAGAATTTTCATCTTGGAACCCAGAATTTTCTTTATCAAATTAGACTTAAATATTTGTTTATTTATGGGCGAAATGTTTGTACAAATTGTTTATAATTGTATAAAATATTTTATAGTAAATCCTAAAATGTCTTCTCAAAAAATGAGCAATTTTCTAAAAGAAATAATTAATCCTATAAAGTATTTAATCACCGGGTATTGATTTGTGTGAACCCTTTCTTATCAAAAATAAATATCAGAGGAAAAGGCCTGAAATTAAAGTTATGTTTGCATATTTATTTGTTTTGTAGCAACGAATGCTTTCACCAAGAGATAACCAGTGCTTTAACTTCTCAAGCTCTAATAGAGACATTAAAAGATTTATATCGAGAAGAGGAAAACACCCTAAAATAGTTTCGGTTAATGGGACTAACATGGTATAAGCTAACAGGGAATTGAAAGCTTTTACTAAATTGTTGAGAGATCGAGAGGAGTCTTTATTTGCCCTTTTCGTAGAAAAAAACATTAAAAGGTCATTTATTCCCCCAGAAGTCCGAAGTAGTGAAAGGTCTTTGGGAAGTTAATGTAAAGTCACTCAAATATTACTTCAAGCGATTTGAGGGAAATACAAAATTTAATTATAAAAAAAATTCTAATATTAATTACTCAGATTGAGGCAATTTTGAACTGTCGACCTCTTACTCCACTTTCAGCCGAAGTAGACGATTTTGAGGCTTTGACATCAGTTCACTTCTTAATCGGAAGACAGATCACAACTATAATAGAACCATCTCTCATAAATTGAGAATGAAATCGTCTAAAGGCATAGGAAACAATTATTAAGTCTGTTCAAATTATCTAGAAAAAATGAAGCTTTTCCGATTTGAATAGTTTGTAATAAAAAAGAAAATGGATAATTAACAAAGAAAATCTCAAAGTAGAAAACATGATTTTAAATAAAGAACATCTTCCTCCATATAAATAGTTATTGGGGTGAGTTGTAGAAATTTATCCGGGAAGGGATAAAAAAAAATATATAGTTGCAGACATCAAAACTGGTAAAGGTAGTTACTTATAAAAGGTTCTTTGACGAACTGAGTGTATTGCCTATTGAAAGTTAAATATTTATGATTATATACTACATTATCAATTTGAATTAACTGCATTTTCTATCATGTAGGAAATTACTTAATGCATATTACTATTCATTTTATATTTATGTATTCCATTATTGTTCTTGTGTTTGAACTAATTATCTACTGAAAATTAATATTTTATATTTAGTTGTAAATTTAATTCACTTATTATTCACTTGTATTAATTTATTTTTCAAAAATGTTATATAAAGGAAAATAAATTGTTAAGTTCTTTCAAGGAAACATGACAAGACCGGGTGGGACATTGATGCATGTACGCGTCCCTTACTGGCTCTCTGTAAACTTTGGAGGAAGTTGAAAGATTTTCAGCAACAACAGACATCGGTAATCTCTGTTCCGTCGAAACCCAAAATCACTTTAACTGTTAACAACGTAAATGAGTAAACACTGTTGCCGAAATCCACAATTATTTTACTTATGATTGATTCAACCATTCTGATTTATAAGTTTTAATAAAAAAAATGAGTCCATCAAAATTTATAATTTTTTTTTACTATCACGAACAGTGTTCATACAATTATTTTTTAATTAATGTTCTGCATTTTTTTAAATATGAAATAACTACAATATACCATATAATTTTAGGTTTGATTAGAAATACCAACCAAATCAAATGAGGCACGGTTTTGATTTTCGTACCCCAACTGATCTATTGATTATTGAAATTATAATACTTGATCAACTTTTGTTTTTAGCATTAGGATAAATTAAATACATTTTTTTATTTACTCTGTTAATTTTTTCGCAGTTGAATAACGAAATTTCATAAATCATATCAATAAACTATGTTATACCATATAACAAAGGAAAAAAATATTAGTTTCCTTAAAAAAGTATCCTATTAATTCCCTTATCTAAGTAATTATTTTAATTAAAAGAATTTGATAAAAAAAATTTTATTTTTTAAAAAAAACAATAACTGATAAACTGAATTTGTATTTGATGTCACATAATTGCTTACAAAATATAATGTACTGTTATTACTTAATGGAAAAGTCAACCTCTTTACTACTAATTAATCAGTTGAAATGCAATTGTTGGTCCATTTTTACAAAATTCGAAAAAATTAAATGCTCATTTTAATAAATTTATTTTACTAAGGAGTAAAATAAATAACGGAATTTTTTAATAAAACATTTTTAAGACTAAATTTAAACCTCAACAAAAGTTACTTTTAATATTAATTGTGTGTTAGTTTCAGAAATAACCAGGTCTCCTAAGGGGGGTATATTTCTTTTCATTAAGTTGAGATTTATTTCTTCAAAGAATCTCGTCTCCATTGTTTTCTTTGAATTAAAATAAATATCTTTGTCAAATGATGCTTTTGTCTTCTAGATTTTCAATTGTACATTTCAAAACAATGCACAACTTGCTCATTGAGCTCAATAATAATGCCGCAGAATATTAATGAGCCTTTTTCACTTTAAATAGGAATGCACATAATAATTTTATGCTCCATATCCCAATAATGGGCAAATTTTAATAACCTACTAAATAGTTGAATTATTTGGGTTTCATGCCCAAATTATCACATAACTTTTTAATAAGTAACAAGTTCTACAAGTAATAGTTTCCTGCTCACATAATTAAATCTTACATTATGTTGATAAGTTGACGTTGAAAATTTAAAATGTACTCTATTTAGATACGTATAGCATAATTTGTATTTAAATTAATTTAAAATAGTTAACTCATTTTTATTTCTAAATTCAAATAAATTTCTTCAAGATTGTATTCTTTTATTCCGGTTTAACTTGTTTTTCTCTTATAGTGTCTCTTACTTGTACTTATCAATTAATTTCCTGCTTTATGTATATGCGATGTATTTCTTTGAATTCTTTTGATCAAAACTGAATTACTGATTCTGAATCTTCAAAATTTTGCATCATTATGAAATTATAATATTTAAAACCCGATCATAATTTGTTTAAATCGAAAAGAAAAATATGTGTTCATATAATTTAATATGAATATTTACTGTCGCTTTTAAGATAATCATTATCGATATATTTCTTTTTCAATTTATTATGAATAAGATTCTGCAAATTCATAATATCCACACCATTTCTCTTAAGTAAAATTTAATCAGCAATAGCCACATATTTTGCATTTTATTTCATTTATTTATATATATTATATATATATATATATATATATATATATATATATATATATATATATATATATATATATATTTAATTTTACACATTAAAAGGCAACATTTTTCATGAAGCGTTTTCGCTAATTACAAAACTTTTGTCTGAATTTTCAGTTTCCTTACAAATTTTGTGGATAATCTGTAACAACACAGGAACATTTCATTCAATTTTTTAATCCATCCTTATTCAATAAGTCCCAAAAATAAATAGTCATTAATTAATAAAATTAAATAATGTAATAATTTATTTTGGTGTCATTCGAATCTTAGAATAACCAAAACATAAATTGCTTAATATCACTCTGTGGGTTGTGAACTTTACACACTTTTAAACATAAATCTCAATTTTAAAAACGTTTTCTTATATTTCAATTACAAAACGATCTCTTCACTCTTATCAACGAAGACATAATTCTAAGGTAACTAGGTAACATACACATTATAAATTTTGTACTTTCACTCTCTTTACCACCACCTTCCTAATTAACTATTAATTCGTATTCACTACATTTTAATGTTTCTAAACTTACATAAGTCACGGTTCATTTATTGGAAGTGGTTTTCAAATGAAATAATATCATATGAAAGTTCCCAAGGGTTAGTTAAAGGGAAATACGCGAGAAAACAATGTAATAAGTCTTCAAAGATCATTTCAGGTTATACGAGGATGAATATTATAATTTGAATTAAGATTTGTAAAAGGCAAAAATAAAAAAGAAATTTCAGTTCTTAAGTTCTTTCTTCCTTCAACACATTTTGGTTTATAGAGTAAAACAGTAAACTGAGTATATCTCCTTTAAAGGTCCATGTATGCTACATAATCCTTATCAAAGAAACCCTAGGATAATCATATATACTAACAGACTAAGAGTACAATATCAATTAACAACATACATTTTAATTGGTGATTCAAAGCACAATCTTTGCAGTCAAGTCAAATTTGACGCTAAAATTTAAATACCGAGCTTTCGTTAAAACAGTACACTTTCAGATTCAATTTCTTTTATTGCCGTATGAATATATTGAGTGTATCTCGGATAACTAGATAAGCGAACATCAATCTGATGAACCATGATTACAGTGATTGAAAGATAATAATAATTTTCGTGTCTGGTGAAATTCCCATAAGTCAAATGAGCCAGGCTTGAACTATGTCTTGAGTAGATGTTTGGTATAAAATGAAAAATGTATTTTTTTTACACCTTAAAGTTTTCGTCACATAATCCAATCCAAATTGTTATTAAAGAGGAATACTGTGATACCTTTCTTTGTGACAAATAACGATGTGATATTCCAATATAATAATCCAAAATGTTACGGGGTACAATTGTTTGAATAAGTTTTAAAATAATCCTGGAAATGCGCAACATTCTACATTTTTGTAAATTAATGGAAATAGAGTTATCGTTATTTTATGAAATTGATATTTATGTTCTATTGAAAAAAAACATGTAGAAATGTTACAATTGATAAAGCAAAGGAAAAACTGTAGTCTTTGCGAAAATTCTCACTCTTAGTCCCGAGACATCGAATCAAAGTTTGATCAATAGAAAAAATGGGAATATTGCATTTGCTCCTCCATAATAATGACGCAGGGAAATAGATGCAGAAAACATCGTATTAGGTAGAGATTGTCACTCGATATCAGTGCTAAACAGAAAATTGACTAGAGGATAGGTTACGGTCTTAGTGCTGCAATATTATCATACAGTAGCATAACAATAGTATATCTTCGTAGTAAATTTGAGAATTTTCCTAAAAACAGTCTACTGTGTCCAGTACTATAAGTTGTTTTACTACAAATGAGCATCGTAGCTATTAACTGCATGTTTATGTTGTAAAATTGCGCAGTGGCAATTAGCATGTTCTGATCTCTCTTCTGAAGAAAAGTTTCTACAAATTCTTAAAAGGAAGATAGATCAGATCATTTCTGTTAGAAACGTAAGGAACTGTAACTTATGCAAATAAGCATTATTATATAGAAATTAATATAAAAAAGAAATTATCAGATAGAGAGTTTACTGGTATTAGATTGATAAGATCCAGTTTTACTGTCAATAAGATAAGTATTATT
>BMAW01020340.1:99776-127856 GCA_019974015.1 Nephila pilipes
ATACTAAAAAATAATATGAGATTGAAAAACAATATGTTATGTTCCAGAAGTGAATTAATTCCAAATAGACGAGCATAAACTTAACAAGGCTCCGACTACTTCAATTTAAAGCATAATAAAAGCTTTTCGATGCATGTTCTAAAAATTGAGAAAGGAAAAACAGAAGAAAGGGAAGTTATTATAAAAAAGCAGAACATTTGAATCGCAAAAATGTTGTAATCAATTAATAATAAGTATTTCTGGCATAACTTGTTTTTTTTCTTTGCTAATAATTTTTTTTATAATTTTATGCAAGAATACATTTTTATTTTATTCGCTTCAGCAACTTTTACTCAATCCTCTGACACATCTCCTTTCTTATCCTCCTTCTTGATGTTTATTTTGTTGTTGTTTTCTCTTAACACAGTTCATTACGTTACTCTCGAGCCTTTCACAGTAATTAACTGGAACCGTTAAACTTTGATTCCACTCGAGTGCATAAAAAACAACATTTGAGACATTTGCTTAGGTAAGTTCTCTCTAATGACAAATCACCTCTGGTTGTTTCTTTTTATTTGTATCTTTTTAATTTTATTTTACATGCAAAGAAAAATAAACATGTGTTAATTGGGAAAAGTAAAGAAAGTATCAGCTTCAAATTTTTATCACCTTCAAATTTTTATCACCTTCAAATTTTTGAACCTCTTAAATCATTGAAAAAGTGTTAATGCAGAAAACACTCGTTAATTGCATTAACATACATTTTTAAATGTGATGCCTAATTTGCCTTAGAATTTGTCAAACATCTTACGTATCTACAATGAAAACAATTATTATATTCTTTGTCTAATTTGTACCAAAAGAAACTTTTTCAAAAATCAAATGCAATTTTTTTAAAAATATATATATAAATAATAAAGGCACAAATTAAATTTAAAATTACCTTTTTTTTATAAATATTTTACTTATATTTCAACTATATTCTTCTATAAAAACTTCGGAAGATATATGACGTTCATAAGGTAGATTGAAATTACCACTGCATACCGACACTTGATTAATGGTGCTTAGGTAAATTGACACTGATTCAGAGATTAGGTTTCATTTGAAGCCAAATCAGAATTCGATTAAATAATTTGCGTTCTCATTTTGCATCAAGTTGTCACCTTCGATGACACACCATCAATGATATCATTATACACCAGTAATTAAGCACAACCAAACCAATGGATTCCGTCCAGAGAATCTGCTCTAAAGAAGACGAAGACGGTCTCATCAGTAGGAAAAATCAAGGCACTGATTTTGTTTGGGGTACGAAAGACGTCATACTCCCAGACTTCTTACAGAAAGGAAAGGGATTTTTTTCATTGAGTTACCCCACTAGTATTTCACATTCTTATGATGGTTATTTTATAATTCGAATTCGCTTAAATACCATTCACGGGTGATTAAAAAAAAATTTCCATATTCATTGTAAGCAAATGTTCATGACTGAACTATGAATTTAAACGATAAAGAAATAAAACATTTAGATAAAACATTTAAGAGTTTATCAAAAGCCTTTAAGATATTTGCATCTTAAATATGAACTTTATTTAACACTAAATTTAATAAGAATATTCTACAGAAGCTTATATGGCGGTAAAGTTTAAAATATTTTAGGACATTCTCATTATTTTTAATTTGATAAGGTCATTTTTCGCTTTAAAATAAAATCTGGGTTAAAAGAGTATATTTATATTTATTTATGTTCACTATTTTTTCTAAAAGGTAATAAAATGTGAACGGAATTGTTGCTGAAAATAGAAATATTATTTTTTCCTGCTATTTTTAAAATAAAATTTAACAACACTAAGTATTAAAGTTAAATGAAAAACTATTTGAAAGTTTACTGATGAAATTCAGAAATTTCAGAATTATATGTTTTCTTTTCAATGTTATAATATATATATATAATGGGGTGATGAGATTGTACATCCCGAATCTACACTGACTTGCTCTTACGCAAAGGACAGGTTGTCTAGGGGGTTAATTCCATTACCGGATTCTATGATGATTTCGTATCAATTCAATGACGAAGCTTGCAGTAGTTTTACTTAAGTTTATTAGTAGAGATGAAGAGTGAAGATATACACACGTTAATCTATATACAGATTACCTCTATTAGGAGTAAACATTTCTTCCGAGACGAATAGATGGCAGTCTAATTAATCTTATCCCATACCGGCGATGGTCGTTGGGACGCGCTCGAGCGTTCCGAGTATACTTCAGACGCGGGTAATGCGAAGGAGAAGAGAAGCGGAAAGTGGTGGAAAGAGAGCGAGAACTAAATGTCGTTCAATTTTATTCGGGAATAGCTGGCGCTGCACGGTTTATCCATGACGCTGATTCATGGTGTCATCTATCGAGTAACTAAGGAACAGGTTTTACAGTACATTGGAAAGTAAAAATTAATTCTTTGATAATTAGCTGGAAAATTCTACACACTAACACACACACACACACACATATATATATATATATATATATATATATATATATATATATATATATATATATATATATATATATATATATATGTCAATTAAAATATTTATTTAACCAAAAATTATTAGTGTTACCAAAAATTATCTGATTTTTCAGTATTACGTCAATTGAAAATTTCGGCTCGTATAACTTCTGATAAAAATCTTAATGTAGCTGGAATATAGCACATAATTATGTATATATTACAAAAAATTTGCTTCTGTCTTAAGAAACTGAAAACTATCTATAAAAGTTATAGAAATTCGCCAGATTTTCATAAGATGGATTCTAGTCAGAAAAAGAAATTTATCTTGGAAAGAGATATTGATTTGCCCGTAAGCCAAGTCAGTGAAGATGTATTTCTGACATATTCCAAAAACAAACAAGGAATATGTTATAATGGTTCATTTTACTACCATACTGACTTTATCCCCAGAAGATGAATGACCTATTTCTATTTACTTTCACCATAACTCAGTAAACAAGGCAATAAATTTTGAAATTCTATTCCCTTATTTCCAAATGACATTGAACTTGCTTATCCTCTTTATTTCTAGAATTATTGCATCATAAAGTGTACTTTAAAGGCTACATATGTTCCGTGTTCCTTAGAAATATCATACAAAAGTATCGATTCTTTTAAAAAATTTATTAGAACGTTTTTATATAATTACATTTCCTGACAACGTAATTACTTGATATCGCATTTTGTTTCATATTTAAGGGGACTTAGTACCTTTCTACCTTCAAAAATTCGATTTTTTACATTTGTTTTCAAAACATAGTGTTGAATGTTAGGAGCATTTTAAAGCAAAACGCGTCAAAATCCGACAATTATTACGCCCTGTGCAACAAAAAATGTAAATGTCTAAAGTGGTTTGTTCTATGTAATGCAATGTAAACAAACCTCGTTTTCTCAGTTTGTTATTTTCATACTTTCCCACAGGATTTAAAAAAAAAGGTTTGCAGGCAGAGCTTTAAAATTTTACATGAGTGTTGTACTTGTAGATCTTTATTCTGTGAACCTCAATTTTGTTAATAAAATGATTAGATTATATTTTATAACATGATACATGAAAAAAAAGTTACTAAAAACAAACTTAATAACTTTTTTAATTTTTCAATTTTTTTTAATGTAAGATAAATTTAAAATTTGAGGTTTACAGAATAAGGTCATTATTTAGCTTTTCTTTGGTATAAGAATTATGGTTCTACTGTGCATCTTTCAAATGTTATCTTGTGGGTAACGTAAGGAAAGCTATTTTATTTTTTTTTTTAATTTTTGTACGCTTATTTCATGTTGTATAAGAAAATATATTTAATTAATAGCAAATCTTGACCCAATATTTTAAACTATATACTATATTACTCAAACTGGTAAAGTTTCATATTGAAATGAGCAAAAATTGATGATTTATGAAGAATCGAAAAGGTTTTGTCAAAATGTTCTACTTTTGATTTCGAAAGGTACCAAGTCCCCTTAAGCATCATATTTTGCTTCTGTAAAAATATAAAAGAATTGAATCTGTTATGTGCTATAACTAGCACTAATTAACGACATTTTTATTTAAAAGTTTTGTTACGCTTGTTTTTTCAATAAGCATCAATATCAAATTTTCGTCATCTACGAAATAAGATTTTGAGGGAGGGGGAGGGTATCGTGTCAAACCGAGTTTTGGTCTTCACATTTGAAACTAGTATTTATTCCTTTATGTATAATAAAGAATATAAGATTAATATTAAGTGGATAAAAGTTATTTAAATTAGCATTCATGATATCTGTCTAATCTCAAACATCTTAAAAGGATGTAAGATATATCAAATTAAAAATTTTCTTCAAAATGTAGAAGTATCTTAATTTAGAGTTGATATATTTTCATAAAAAAAACTTATTATTATTAGAGTTACGAAACTTTCTTAATATTTATCGTTTACTTTAAATTTGGAATATTTAATATTTATTTTTTGTACAATTATTAAAAATGAATTTTATATGTCTTATATTTCATATAAAAAAACAATGTAATTACAACATTATGTTAATTTTAATAGCATCAAAATGATTACATTTTCATAAGATTACGTGAAAAATATTAATTACATTATAGTTAATGTTATAAATAATTCCCTTTTTTAATGTAGATCATACATTGGTTTTGAAAATACAGCAAGTAAATGAGTTAAACTAAAATGAAAAAAAAAAACATTTTTTTTTAATCTGATACCTAAACTAAGATTGAAAGAAATGAAATTTCTTCACCTACATTAATTAATTAAATGGTTGAGATTGTTTTTACAAACTAATATACGATTAAGACTGAATTCCTTTAACTTCGTGCGAATAATTTCCTAAGAATGTTCATCGAGGTTATATCTTAAGATTTTGCATGATTGAATTTGTCATTTTATAAATTTATTCTACCTTGATAAATTGCGATTTTTTCTTTAGGCATTCAACTCTCATACTTATTCATTTGATTAAAAATAAAAGAATAAAATAGAATAAAAATATTTAAATTTTAGTTATTGTTTATTTTGCTCCCATAAATAAATCAGGAAATTTCTTTATGGTTGGCAACGTAGATATTCTAAAAATATAAACACCTCCTATGTAAATTAATCCTCAGGTTTCTTAAAGTAGTGAAGTTCTATTCCAAATTTTTTTAAAGGACTTGATGTTTACATACAGATTTTAGTCATATTGACAAAAAAAACTGCAAAACTGCAAATAGGAATACAAAGGATTTATAGAAGATTTAGCTTTTTAAATAACTTGCATTTGGTAAAATTTTTGAAATGACTTCTAATCCTCGGAGTCTTAATGCTACAAAACTTTATGAGTCATTTTAAAGAAATATTCATAATAAGAGAAATATATAAATAATTTTTAAAGGAATTGAAGAAATCAGGATAATGAGCTCTGTTATAAGTAAAATTTCAAGTATAATTTTGTTTATTTCAAAAAAACATGAAGATGTTTATTTGCTTATTTTTTTTTCAAAAAAGAAAATATGAATAATAGCTATTTAAATTAATTGAGTATATGAATTATTTCTAGTTAATAATTTAATTAAAAACTATTATTTTTCAATGTTTTCAAGTATGCAAAATTATTTTCTATGTAAGTGTTTATCACGGAATTTAAATATTAACATTTTTGTTCTTTAAATAGCATTTAGTTTTCTATAGATAAATAAGTAAAATGTAACAGTATGCTTCCTGTAAAATGTAACGGTATGCTTCCTGTAAAATGTAACAGTATGCTTCCTGTAAAATGTAACAGTACAAATGTTTCCTTAACTTAGAAGCTACTTCTTATTGTAAAGAGGAAGCAGAGAAGAGAGCGAGAGAAAGATATTAGGAGATCATTTCAAAATTAAGAAATTTTAATCATTCAGTGAATAAAACTATTATTTTTTTTCAATTAAATGACCAACTTTTAGTACATAGAAATAACTCCATATTATTAGTAACTCACATCAAAAATTGATTATAAAATAATTTTTAAAACATTGAAAATAGATATTATTTAAGAATTGAGAATAAATTTAAATTTTCTTATTAAAAATAAAAATTTCATTTGTCGTATTCATATTCCAATTTTAAATTTTACTCATATTTTATTTCATTTCAACTATTTACCTATATTAAATTATTTTCTTAGAGATAGTCTAGAGAGCACGTACTGAAACTTAGCTCCATATATATATTACAATTTAAAATGAGAGTTTTTCACAATGTAAAGATTTTAGAAAATGACAAGAATCCAGGTACAGTAAGAACTTTAAATGTTTAATTTTTAAGATTCATGGTAAAAGTACTTTCTCTCTTTCTTTTCACATCTCTCAATAAAAACTACAACAGTAATGTTTTAGTCATGTTAACAATGTTCACAGTAAAAATTTTAATTAATTTTTTATATATGCATTTTGATGTACTATCAATTAAAAATAACTGTAAAGAAAGAGTGATTTATGCAGTTTTCCAAATGAAATAAAATTACAAATTGATTTTAGTAGAACGTTGTACTCAGATATGAGATCAAAAATGACTCCATGTATTTCTCTTTGTTTCTTTGTTTAAGAATTTATAATGAATTGAAGGCTCAAATCCATTTTTACATTGAAGTGATAAATATTTATGTTTATATATGATACAATAAATTATTCGAAGCAACGTCACCAAACGTTTATTGCCTGAGACAAGTATTTAGCTGATTTTTTTCTTAAATGTAGACACATAAATTTAAAAATACTTTTGTGGGAAAAGTAAACTTCATTACACTTCCTCATGAATAGCTTTTATGATTTAAAAATTTTAATGTAAGGAATTTTTAAGATCTTATAACTAAATTAAGACAGTCTCATTCGTAGAAACAAGTATATGTAACCATTTCCGGAAAGAAAATTGTATGATATTCTAAGAATTGGAGTGTTTCTATTCGTAAATATCTTTAGAAAGTAAACAGAAATTGATTCAAATGCAAGTCTTCAAGATATTTTCATATACCTAGTGTCTCTTCAATGGTACATAAGACACATTTAACTAATACTTATACAGTCCTCTAGAAATTGATGAATTTGTGTCCCAATGTTTTCTAGTGCCTGAATAACCTAATTACCCTTTCAAAAGATCATAAATAAATTATGTCTGCAGGGTACTTGAGAATGAGAAAGTTTCTACTTCTGAATAAAGATAGTTTTATCATGAAGTAAAAGTAAATGAATAAAAATGATTTTAAAAATGTGTAACTAATGGAATAAAGAACATCTTATTTATTTTTATGTAAGATTCTATTTGAAAATCTTATAATATTTTCTCCACAGTTATATTGAAATATATAATCTGATAAATATGACAAAAATGAATACTGGTAAAAAAATTATGTAATCCTTAAGCATCTAAGATTATATACGTAGGAATCCTTATATTATTAGCATTTAGTTGAAAATTTTGTAGGTTTATTTAGTAATTCAAAAAAGAAAAAAAGATCTGAAATTTCTTCAAGCATCCAATCTTCTTTCCTCATTTTATAAAGCTATTAGCTCAGTTCAAAAGAGATACTTACTGTTAAGAAAGGTTTTAAAAGTAATATATTAAAATTTGAATAGAAACAGTTCCTCTTTATATATGTGAAAAAATATTCCTAATATATCAATTACTTATATCGCTATTGCTTAAACACATAATTTTGACATTATCCTTATTTTCTAAATTATGTGTTTAAGCAACAGCGCTGGGAGATTTTGCATGTTATTGTCATCCATTTTGTAATGAAGTTTGAAAAAAATTATTAAATTATTTCATAATACAAATAATTAATAAACTACTGTGTTTATCAATAATAATGTTTCTGGTTCCCTAATAACTGATGAACAATAATCAAATAAATATAATTAAATCATTATAAAACTTTTTTTCATTAATAGAAATGTAGGTTAATTATTTCATCTTAAAAAAACTGTAAATATATAATTGTTTTTTTCATTTTCTTATTGGAATCTGCGTTTGAAGAGTGATTTGCAAAAATTGGCCTTATCTAACATAAAATGTACATTGAATGATTGAAATGTACATAAAATGATTGAAACTTTACTTATGTTGCAAGCTTGGTTTTATAATTGATTCTCCTATTCCATCATTTTTTAAATCGTTTAATCTGTGCTCATTAATACTGAGATGAAATAGATTACGCCATATATTATTCTAAGATTTCAAAATGAATTTCTTTTAAATTTAATGCTCTTGGATCTTAAATTGTGTCGAGTAAGAATTTTTGTTTTTACATTTCATATATTAGTAATAATTTTAATCATTATTTATATAATATGGTGATACGTCTAATATGGATCCAAATATACATTTAAATTTATAGATTGTTACATTTTTTTCATTCATCCAAAAATGTTGTCAGTTTTTGAATAATTAGGTGCTAATTTTGAAAATTAAAATATAATTCTTTAAACGCAGCTCCAGTTAACATATTTTAAGGAATTCCAACTCTTTCTAATTTTACTGAAGTCCATTCTATTCTTCCAGTGAAAAAATCAGAAAACTACGAAACAAGATGTATATTAGAGAACGCGCATTGATACAGTGGCCTCTAAAAGTTAAGGTACAAATAGTCTTTTGAGTTTCATTTGAAAGAAATTGACCAGATTGGAAGAATTATGCTTTAAACAGTCATTTATTAAATTTTGTATAATTTTAACATCAAACGTCTTTTACAAGTAATGAATTATATTTTTGCAAAAAACAACTGTATTAGAAAAAAAATCAAAGATTTCTGTGAAAAAAGATTAAATAAATAGATTTTATAATTACTTTTCAGTCTCCACTGGACTTTTATATAACGACTTTCCATACTATTAACTAATTTATCAGATTGTTAAATAAGAAGCAACAGCTTTTTATGGAGTAATATTTGTTACAGCTTACTTAATAACTTCGGATAAGGACTTATATAACAACCACCCGTTAGTCAAGGTAGTAACCATTACCACTCTTCGGATAACAGCCCAGGAATCAAACTGGCCATTCCCTTCTCTCCGAACCTTGAAATTCAATGATATTCACCAACACGCCTAGCTTGACAAGGTGAATAAATTAGAATGAATTTGTCGCTCATAACACCAGCATGTGGCATAAGGCAGAGAGCAGGCATCTCGTCCCGATATTTTGCTGTCAGAGTTCTTCCATATAAGTCATTGTGACCACCTCAGGCGTATTCCAGTCTAAATCCTGATTTCACTTCCTTTAGATACTCACTGTTAAATCTGGTGTCAGGCTCCTTCCAGAAAATCCATCCCAAAGTCAACCACGACTCGTCAGTGAAAAATACAGAAAAGACCAAAAACGATTTGCTCATTGAGCTAGGTAGCGTGTTTTCTTGCTGTACATAGAGAGGTATTACTGTATCATTGATTAAGAGAGACTATTACGCAAGGGATAATAACTCTATTTACCTGCCCACTATAGAACTAAATATTGTCGCTCCTGCTGTTTACATATTGATGTTACATATTTTGAGCCGAGTGTCAGCTGTAGCTGAGTAGTCATAATAGTGGACGTCGTCATTTTTGTTTCCCTTAAATCTTGATTTCATGCACTAATCCATTAAATATCCTTTGTGTAGCTGGGCGGATGCACGTTAAGTCTGTCAAGACTTCAAGTCCTCCTGTTAGTAAAAAGTGGAATTTTGGAAAGGGAGATACCAAATCAGTTGCCATCATGCATCCGATCACGCATTTCATGCATCCTATTACCCGTCAACTTACCTAATCGGCTTATCGACATCTAAAAAATAGTAATTCCTTACTTTTTGAGGCTCGTATATAACATACACTTCTGAAAGCATTAACGCCTTCTAATTTACTTCCGAATTTTTTAAGCTTTGAATGCGTTTACCAAAATGCTTTATGAATCAGAAAACAAAAATATTCAAGCTAAGAGAAAGTATTATTGTGTTGAGAATTTACATGGCTTAAATATATTCTCGTAAGAGAAAAATAAACTTCGCATACCTTTCAGCTGATTAGACTTAGTTTTATTTATATTCTGAAGAAAATAGTAAATGAATACCAGTAAATATAAGAATCAATAAGTCTTAGTAAAACTTTTTTTCGTAAGTCTTCATGAAAGATTAGTGCAATGCATTCCTGAACTTTCAAAAGAATTTCATTACATTTTTAATGAAGAAAGCTGAATTTTTATCAAACGTTTTTTAATGAATTTATTCCAGTTTCAAGCTGTAAGATTATAAATTACTTGATTAAAATAATCAAAAGTTATTTTCTTTTTTTTTTTTTCAATGAATGGATCTTAAATTATATGAAAGAGTGGATATTGAAAGAAATATTTATCATTCTATCAATCATGAAGTAATTAAATCTTTTAAACAACGGTCATACGGAACGGGTCACAGTGCTGATAAAACACTGTGACCCGTTCAATAAATTACTCTTTATATAGTTTATAATACTAGCTACAAACAATAAATTGGATTATTTGATTAATGTTAATTTGTTTTAGAAATTCAGTACTGAATGATGGATTTTTACTGAAATTGTTTCTACATATATGTTTTTAAGATAAACAAGTTTTTATGAAGATTTTATATTCAGTAATCCATTCTCTAATGGCTTAGTCATAACTAATTGAAATTATTTCGCTAATACGTATGAAAGAGATTCAAGCAGTTCATTCAAAAACAATGTCTTACGGCAACTTATGTAACTAATATAAACATAATAAAACGTACATTGAACGTGATATTTTCACATATGACGTTTTACAAGGAATTTACTCTTAAATGTTTTTGGCAAATTTTAATGAAGATTAGTTGATAGAATTAAAAATAAAATACTCACAATACTCCAGGTCTAGTTTGGTATAAATCGACGTCATCTTAGTGCTGAACGAAAGCTGTTGACAAATAGACCTCGTAAATCGGAGTCTTGTTTAAGTGACGAAAGCGACACCAGTATTGTACCATCCTATTCTAGCTCCTAAATCAAGCTCCATGCCGTGTTACAAATAACCATAATTCTGCACTAAATAATGAGATTTTTGAAGGAATCCAAACAACAAAAGAATCGAGCATTCCTCACCAGCTTCACAGCTCCAGCAGTACAGACTAACCACTTAGTCCCCCAAATTATATTAAAATAATCTGTGGAACGATGCAGAAATTTATTTGTTTTAAATATGAAAAAATAAGTGATAATTTTTATTTACTTGATATACATTTAAATTTAATGTGTACCCCATTCATACACTATTATTATTTTACTCTAGGGTCTAAAGAAAACCATTTCTTGAAAATCGGGTCCACCAGCTACAAAACTGTTACTCTGCCAGCCAGACTTTAATCCAAACACTTCCCTTTTAGCTCCACAAAATAAAATATTTCATTTTTCCATTCTGTAAATTTTTCTCATTTAAATATAATTTTTAATATGATAGAGAATTCATTTATTATAGTTCATGCAAAAGTAATTGCTTATGTGATAGTTTAAACTTTTGAAAACAAATTTTAATGGAGAATCTGAAGCAGTATAAATATATGTAACCTGATGTCATTGATTTAGTATAGTAATAAAAAAAATATTCTTAAAAATTTGAAGAAATTATCACAGAAATATATAAAATACTAGGATCTATTCATGGAGAATTCGATACTTGTTATGTCAGTTTCAAAGAAATCCATAAAAATATTTTATTTCAATCTCAATAGCGCAAAGAAAAAGTGATTCGTTATGCTTAAGTAAAACTCTTAAGGTTTAGTCATATAAAACTTAAGGTTTGGTCACATAAAACTCTTGCTTTTAGAAACATTCAAGGGATAATAATGTTTACTAACAATGTAAATTTTAAATTCAGTATAATAGATTCCTGATGGAATCAAATAGTCTTTCTAACTGGTAGCTAACTTTAAAAAATGAAAGTAATCATGGCATATTTATTAGAAGCTATTGATTTCTCGGAGAGGGAGGGAAAATATTTCATATTGTACTAAAATATTCATTACTAAACTTTTAACTAATTTAATACTTTAAATATACATCGGAGAGAACTATGTATAATTATTAGTATTTTATATAATTTTGCAATTGGTTATAAACAACTATTATTTTATTATCGTCATTAAAGTAACTTAATATTATTGAAGATAAATCTCACCCTTTTAAATGAACTTAAAAAATTCATTTTCATTCCTTAACTAAGTGTTTTACTTTAGACTTCGTCATAATTTAATTATGTTTAAAATTAATTAGCTATTGCTCTAATTCTATAATCCTCAATCAAAAGGTTTCGGTTATAATACTCAAAAGAAGCACTTTATCCAATGAAATGATTTAGGAGCAAAAATCAAGTAATATCTTAATGGACTATTTCCCTAAGATAAACACACACACACAGTAAAAAATAAGTTCCTTATTTTAAAATCCGTTACTGAGGTTATCTATTATGCATTCTCCTGGGATTAATTTTCTTCGTTGGACGTATTGAAAGAAAAGAAAATACCAGACAAGCCACGTTTTTGTTGTGTAATCTGCTTAAAACCGTATCTATCTTTCTTACTTGGAGAAAAAGAATGTGCGAGACTTTAAAAAAGCCATGCGCATAAACATCGTGATAATCCGATGCGTGGTCTCTTTTAAAGGAGTCATTCACTCACTCTCGGGAAATTTATACCTCAGTAGGTGTTTTCAGTCCCATCTTTTTATCGAATCCATTTTATCATTTTATTTATCGCTGTACATGTAAGTAGAAATTTTGATGCACTTTATTTCCTATTTTCAGTTTGTGCAACAAATGTCTATCTAAAGTGAAGAGAAACTTTAGTCTTAAATTTGCTACAAATGTGAGCTCATTATTTTTTTTCTTTCGATAATCTCATGCTGATAATTGTTTTAGAACAGCTTTGTATTTCATTGATACTTTCTTTTAAAATATAATTCTAGAAATTGAAAATAAGGATTGACTCAGTTTAAAATTCAAATTCGTAGTTTTAAACAGTTTTAGAATACAAATAAGTTGTGAGATGATGCACATGGATTAATTAATATATCAAAAGTCAGTATAAGTATATGAGAAATATGAGAAGGGTTTTGAATCATACAATGTTATTATAAGAGGCGTCCATTGTTAGAAACAATAAGAAATGAAGTAGTAAATGTTTTAAATCTGAGATAGATTTAAAAGGTATTTTGAGTTTTGAAATAGAAACAAGAAATAAGCGCAAACAAATTCTTATTTACCTATGTATTTATGTTTAGTTTAATAATAAAGGATTTTAATATTTTTAAATAGTAAATATGTGCTAGAATGTTACATTAGAAGTAAAATGCAAAATAATCTATTTTATACTTTGAGTTCTTGCTAGAATATACTCTGATATGCCTCAAAAAATTACCAAACACTGGTGATCAAATTACACCTCTAATTAAAACTGGTTTTCAATTGACAGTTGATGGTGATAACTATAATGACAGTAAAATGTGAATTAATTGAACGCTAATAATAAATTCCAAGGTTTGTGTTCGTCTTAAACTTCTTATGAAAGCCAAATTATATACAGTCTTATTTTCATTACTCAAGTGATTTACTGATATCCAGCACATATAACACTTGATAAATGTTTGTTTTTACATCAGTGTTTCTTTAAAAAAAAAAGACAATATATCCTGCATTATATAAATTTAGTTTCAAAACTTAGTTTTATATTTTGTTGTTAACGTCACTCTAAGAAGTAACATGAAGGCTATTGGTGAAGGAGCTCGTAATTTGTACCACCAGTGGATTAACGAGGATTACATCTTAGCTTGCACTCCATCCTGCAAAATTCCCCAACACACTAAGTGAGTATTTGGAGCTTTAACAGATTCAACATGCAACAATCCAGTTACAAAAGGAATTTTTCGTGGAATCAGAACTCGAACTTTCAACTAGACTGAAACAATGGCTACTACAAACTCGAGATTGTAACTACTCGGCTTCCATGATCATAACAGCAGTTAGGCAGCAATTGTTAATTTATTTTTGTTAATTAAGTTTTGTGTTTTGTAAAATTGAATAAGAAAAGTTCCAGTGCAACGTCAATCAATGGAATAAAAAAAGATGGAAAAAATCAATACATTTTTCTCTTATAAAGTATTCTAATATTTTCCTGTTTTAAATATTGTTCTTTTGACGCATGTGTGTGCGTGTGCGTGTGCGTGTGTGATGTCTCTGTCCTACTCTATACCAAACTTTGAAATATTTATTTTAATACATTTGATTTGCTGATGAATAAAATAACAATACAAACTCTTACCTTAAAATTAAACAGTTTTCAAACCTGAAAAAATGTAGAACAAAAGTGGCTATTAATCTTAATTTTTTGCTTATTTTAGAAAGAAGTAGGTATCCTTAAACTTTATTCTTTTGTCTGTTCAAGGGGTTTATTTAGTCAAAGAATCAATTCCTTTAAATAAATTTATATTTAAATAGTATTTGATAATCTTTGATACTGTCGCTTTTCCTTTCAAGGCTGCTAAATGTACATTTGAACACGATATACATCTACTACACCAGGCTTAAGGAAAATGCTGAGGAATTTAATAATGGAAATTTTCATTTTGTGTAAATATGTACTAATTTATTTTCAGTCTTTATATTCCTATAATTTTTAAATTTTAATTGCATTTCAAACTATTTGAAATTAATTTTAAGAAAGTATTATTATACGTATATATTCCTAAGACAATTTTAAAATTTTAAGACAGCTGGAAATATGATATGACTCTTTATACAAATAAATATGTTTAGACATATGAAAAGTGCATTTCCTAGTAATGTGTATTGTTCTTCTGCATCATACTCAAAACTGAGCATTTTTTAAACTGAAAATTGTTCCAAATAAATGCCTAAGACTGTAGGCATTTTACATGCAAGCACTTTTTTTAAGTTTATAGAATAGTTTTTAAAGCTTAAGAAATTTAGATCTCTTTAGATGAGAGAAAACATATTTGAACGAATTATAATAACACTCATTTTTAAAATAGCATGTATCATTAAAACAATGGGCAGTTCAAACGCATCTTACCATGGTGTAAATAATATCAAACTACCTAACTTCTTTTACACATCTAACACTTGTATTTTAAATGAAATATACACAATAGTTTTGTTTTTGTGAAAAATATATATAATCTTTGGTTAATTGTGCTCTCAAAGGAAACTTGAAACCTTATATGAAACAAAATTATTTATGTGAAACAAAATTTTGTTAAAATCTGAATAATGTAGACTTAATTTATATTTTCTTGACTAAAAGTAAATCTCCATTTACACAAAACTTGTAATGTCTTGAACAAAAAGAACTGATCTGAAAAGAAATATCCTATTAAAGTAATGGAAACTTCAAAAACAACTTTTAATGGGATTCAGAATTTAAAACTCATCTAAAATATGTCATTAATTATGTGAAATTTAAATTAATTATTGTTGATCGCTTACAGATGAGAAATTTGAAAGCATTTATTGCTTTGAAACTGTTGAAATATTTTGTAAATGAAACAGTGATTTATATATTATTAAAATAAAATATTTGTCAGAAACCAAAAGATTTTGAAAACAGATGCTTTCCTTAAATATTTCATTTAAAAATATTTGATGTTTTTTAAAGGGGCTATTTTTCTAAATTATTAAATGTTCTCTTCCTTAGCAGTATGAACTATTTATACTTTTAAGACTTCAATTCTAAGAAACGTCATTTCTAAGAAGTTAATTTAAAATGTCTATAATTCTTTACAATTCTAATGCTGTTTCATATGATGAGCAATTGTTCAATTTTCTAAAATTTAACAATCGTTTATTCATTTGATTCATTTGATTGTTGACTGCATAAGCAAATTGTAGTTCAATGGTTAAAACTCAAAAAAATGCAAATAAAAGAGAGAATAATGAATTAACAACAGAAAATTTTGTTTGTTGTCAATTTTAATTGCAAGATTTCAAAAAGAGTACTCATTTCACACTTAGAAAAATTATTACCTATTTGTTTTTTATTACTTTTTAGTTACATTATTTCTGATTATTGTATTAGTCCTTAAATTTCTCTCCTGCATTTTCGGAACGACGTAGCCCATTTGCGTGCTCAACTCAAATATCGCACAAATATAGCTCGGGAAGTATGCTTATAAATCACGCAAAACTTCCGATATATTTTAATTAACAACGATTAAATTTTGGATTTAACTTACAACATCTGTTAAATAAATTAATTTATTTAGTACATGGATTGAATTTAATCAATGAACTATTTTAAAATAGTTCACGGGTTTGAATAATGATAACAATAGTTAAAAGATGCTGGTCATAAAATTTCAAAATTATATAGTATTGGGTTTTGGATCATTGAAATATTTCTTTATGCGTGTATCTTTTCCAGATTTTTTTTTTTTCACAATATAATTCTTCGAGATTTAAATTTATTGAAAAAGTGTTTTCTGACAAATTTGGTAGATAATAACATTCAAAAACTAATTTTCATATTGAGAGAAAAAAATATTAGTTTAGATATTAATAGTTTTATAACTAAATTAGCAGTTAACTATGGTCTCCTATGACAATTTTTTAAATGACTGATTATTATTGATTTAAAAAATTAAACTTTAGAAAAGTAGATAATAATAATAATGACGATATATTTATATGAAGTATTTTTTTAAAAAAAAGAGCCATTATGAAAAACTCTAGGACAGATTTATCAATAGTTATATAGACACATATAACAGGACGCAAAAAATTCTACTGTTATTAAATTAATAAGTATCTTGAGAATGAGATTTCTTTTAGAGTTTAGAACAATAGTAAGAATTTAATAATAGAATCATTGCATTTATATGAAAATTGAGGTTAATATTAATAATGGTAAATTTCCTCACATTTTAACATCAAAATTTCATAAAAACCCTATTAAATTTAAAACAGCAAATAATTATACGAATGTATATATATATATTACTCTTGCTAGTAAAAAAGTTACAAAATGGTATAGAGTAGCTGAAGAACACTGACATTACTAAAACTAGTACCGATTTAGTTAAATTTATTAATAATAAACATATTTATGATATTTATAGCTGTAACTTCGTTAAGAACAGAGAAGATTTTAAATGAAGAAACAAAAACTAAATTTGGATTCAGCTCACATTTATACACATATATAGGAGGAATGTTCAGAAATTAAGTTTCCACGTTTATTTTTCTCACAGAAACTTTCATTGCTAATAAAATAGTAAACAGTCACCATGAATTAAATGCCTTGTACTATTTTTGAACATAGTCGCGGTTGACACTGAGTCGTTTGTCGTAACGTGTAATCAGTTTGAATAAGCAGCTCTGGTAAAACTCAGTGACCTAAGGTGCACGGAAATGTCGCTCAGGCTGCTCCACCTCAGCTTTGTTTTGGATGGACCTGAGCATAACTAATACGTAGTGTGGTCATCACGTCTCACACCATCATATGCTAATCCTCTAACACCATGTCCTGTATTCTATCAATGTTCTTTTCATTCCTGGGTGTGGATGGGCGCTTATTTCGTTCTTCATCATCCACACTCTGCCTTCCATCACCGAACATGCAACACTAGTGCCCAACCATTTGACGAGACATGATTTGTTCACCATATACGGTCCGTAGTTGCTTACGGATCACGGACACACGAGTCCCACATGTCCATTCATACCAGATAACAACACATACACTTCCATTGCCAACCAGGTTGTAAGCCACGTCTCAGGCACGCTGGTCAGTTCCCATTGTCTTTCCTTCGTCTCTCTGCGCGTATGTTATTCTTCTCCCTTTCAAGCTACTTCCGTCGTTGAGTCTGCAACGGGTGCGGATTTTTTTGGTAGTTAAGAGTTTCATTTGGTGTACCATGTACTCTTTCAAATAAACGACAAAACAGTTTCGGAATATCCGTCGTATATGCATATATATACATACATAAATATATACATATCTTATATATATAAATAAGAAAATTTTCTGTTGTAAATAAAAAATAAGATGATGATGTGTTAGAAAACAAATTTTATTTTATTTTTGTATTAATAGCTTGAATTATGGTTTTTTAAGAACGGCGATATAATTTCTTCTATTTATTTGTGTAAGCAAGAAAGTTTTGATAGTCATATTGTGAAACTAAAATGACATTTTTATGAAAGAAAATGTCATATGTTGTCATCATTTTGAAGGAGTTAGAATTCATGCAGTGAAACGAAACGTCAAGTCCCGTATTCCTAAGAGGCGTATAAGAACTGATATCTTCAGATATTTCTCTCATAAGATATCATTTATGTCTTGTTGTTTATGTAAGAATAGCTTATATTCTTTGGTTTTAAATAAAATATGAACTGGTATAAGGATGGTGAGTTGTTATCCTTGTTTCAGAATATACTCTATGTATGTTTAATATATATCTCTCTTACATATTTCTCAATGAACCTCGAAATGCTTTATTTTTTATTTATTTTTATATGTCTTTAATAGAAATATTGTACAATGAAGATAAAAATTTATAATTTTGATAGGGAATTGATGTTAACGTTCTTTATGTATTATTACCTGGTATCCAAAGAATTATTTTCAATTGAAATACAATTCTGATCACTTTAATATTCCTTTTTTTAATTTAATTTTGTTTCAAAAGATTGATGAAGAGCTAATAATTAAAATAAATTTATTATAAATATTTCCTTTTCTAAAGTCACAATATGATACGGTTAATTTTATTAAAGTGTTACAGATATCCACTTAAAACTTAGTCAAAAAAATTTAAAACTTCCTTTTGAATCTTTCTATTCTTAAGATCGAAACTGAATGATTAATGATAAGTTATACTTTCTTCTACAAGTATAGTATATTTTCATAAGTTCTGTGGCTTATAGTAAAAAATGTTAAGTTATAATGTCTAACCAAAATTCGTACAAGTGTTGCGTTTCCAACATTTTTAAAGTAATGTGGATTCATTCAAAGCGAAATAAAAATTTAAATAATTTTCTTGAACTCAAGAACTTCATAGACTCTCAGATAGGTAAGTAAGGCAAAATAAACATCGGCTTGAGATTAATTGTTTTCATACTTTAACAAAAACGTTGAGATATTAAAGATGCCATTAAATTTTTCATAAAATTAAATATTATTCTAAATCACCAATCAAGCAAAATTTCTTAAATCTTGAATGGTAGCTAATAGCTAACTATTCATCCTTTTAAAAGAGAAAAATGAAGCAAAATTATCTCTGTTTGAGGGGAACCCAGAACTTCCCGTTCTTGAAATCGATCATTTAGTACTTAATTTTAGTTAATTTTGTTAGAGAAATAATAACATAATATTAAATTATTTAACAAGTTATTTCACTATTCTTGTTGTTAGACGTATTAATGAATGAGTATTAAAAATTTTAAAAAATTGCATAAATTAAATGTTTAAAATTTTTAATTCATTTCTATAGCAGAAAGAGCATAATGTATGATAAACATTTAATTTTTTAAATATTCTAAAATGCTTTTTCAGGAAATTCTTCAGATAAAAATAAGTAGAAGTTATTTTTAAATACCTTGTTTCCACACGAAATCGAAGTTGATATTATGAAATCTCTGGATGTAAAATATGCATTCAAAAGCGTATTTCTTTTTTAAAAAAAAGTGAGCCTTTCAAACATGTTAAGATATTAAATGATTTAGTTTGTTTCCGAAAATTAAATATGCTAAATATTTTTCTCGTATTTTCTGCTTGAATAATGAAAAGCTGTTATCTTTTTTAAATGCTTGATACACACACACACACACACACACACACACACATATATATATATATATATATATATATATACTATTTATACTAAATGTTTCAAGCTATTTTGGAATTATTGACATAAATTTAGTTTTGCATAAATGCTGTGATGTATAAAATATTTTCAATTTAAATAAAAATTAAAAATAAAATCGTTCATCATTTTTCAAATGTGGAATATATTTACATATATCGATTAATTTTAATTAAATATATTCTCAGGAACATTAAGAATAATGTTCCAATAAAGAACCTTCGGATTGAAATGAAATTTAATACACTTAATGATACAGGGGAAAGATTTACTTGATCCCAAAATCAAGACAGTCAAGCAAATAAAGTGTGTATCTTTAGACAAATACAGGCAACTTCAACAACGCATCAGTCCATCTCCTGCTTTAATAAATGCTACAGAACAGTTCCAGCATTGAGTTGATTAGAATTCATATGTTGTCTTGAGGTAGATGGATCCCCAAATCATATACAGAGTGACATGGCGGCATCTGGCGCTTCAGCCGGTCTCACAAATGCTCTATAGTAGACAAGTCCGTGGAGAGAGCAGGCAATGGAATAGCCTGAACATGACGGAGAATGCCTTTAGCAACTCGAGCTGTATGCAGACGAGCATTATCAAGCTGAAAATCTGTACCTGGAAGATTATTTAAGTAAGGTCCCAAGTGGAATCGAAAAATTTCAGCAACATTACACTGGTCAGTTAAGGTTCCAAGTACTGAAAGTGAAGTGGACCAGCTACCATAGGCTATACCCCTCCCCTCCCAGGTTATTATATCTACTGAGTGGGTAGAGTGTCGCATGACAGAGTGGGTAAAATTATACTGTTTACCAGGGCGCCTCCACATCTATACGCGGTCATCATCTTTCCCCAAAACAAACGGATTCTCATCACTAAACACCACGTTTTGCCACTCTGTGGCATTCTACATCGCTCTGGCTTGGCACCATTGAAGACAGTGTTGTAAAGGCAGTACACGAAAAAGGTACTTGGATTACCGATTCGTTTCTGCAAGGGGTATTTAAATGGTTTGTGGATCAAGTTGGAGTACTGCATCTTATTGTATCGTAGATCGAATCTCTACTGGATCCAAGAGCTTTTGCAGCACGATTCTCTCCCCCCGCTGTCTTTTTGGTCGCTCTAGAACAGGAACTTCGCATGTGGGTACCATCTCATGTCCAGTGCTCTCTACATGTCCTAACGACACACTGTGAATGATCGACCTAGGGAGCAATTAAAGACCAGCATAAGCTTTTCATGCCAATGATCAGGTCTCTCTCAAACTCGCTTAATTAAGCGAAATGTCTTCTCACACTCTACCTCGCATTCTTCATTTGCTAAAGTCCTCCTAGAGTTGAAATGTGATTGTTAGGTTTCTAAGCCTTCCACTATGCGCCGAGGTATAAGACCAACTTTCTAATTGCTATGCCACTCCAGGGTGTGTGCTCTTGAGCATTAGCACACTTGGATCCTTTTCACATCGGAAATTATTCAACCATATTGTTAAGTTTCGCTATTGTACCTCGTTTTTTTCTTGTTGTACTACTTTCAATGTTCCTAAACATACTATAAAATAATACCTTAGAATTAATATGAATTAAGCGTACATTGTGGGTTTAAAAATAATATGAATTAAGACTTTGACTCAATGGAACTTTTTTTCAACTTTGGAAATATTATTGAATTTCAGAGGAAAAATAACACCAAAAGCAACGGAAGTAACTGAGGTTAATAATTTGAAAATGATGTAAATTTACTGCAAATCTCATTTAATACTTTTTAATTAATCATGAAAAGAGACAGCAATTTAAAAGAAACAAATTAGCTTTTTTGCTTTAATAAAATGTATAATATATTAACGCTACATTATAACACAGGAAAAGAGGGAACACGATAAGTTAATGATATTAAACCATTACATGAAGCATACATTATCTTTATTTGCCTTTCTCATTTACTAGCTAAATCTCGATTCTTGTTTACCCATAAATTGAATAACTTTTTGCAGAGTATCAAATATTCGACAAAAAAACTTATGCATTATTTCTTGCCTTAAGTTAATTATTTAAAGAATACGTAATGAATTCCCGTAATGATTTAAAAATGCAAATTTAGAAATTCGAAAGCATGTACAACAAATAGTCATTTAAAAGAAATATAGAAGGATGTTAAAGGAGCCTGGAAAAATAAAAACTTGTTTTTCCTCCAGATTAGACTTTGGAATTCTTTCAAAGGAAATGTCTGATTATTCATTACATCTTGGAAGAAATATTCAGCTTCTAAAAACTTGCCGGCTCAAGACCAAGAGTCTTAGGCAAAAATGGACAGAAAAAAAATTTAGAGTACAAGAAATAGAATTAAGAAAAGCTCTCTAAAGAACTATTTTAAAGGAAACTTCTTGAAATTCGTTAAATAGCTTAACTATTTATAGATAAATATAAGCACACTTCAAATCTTTCAATATTTAAGTAATTTTAAGTTAAGCGTATATAAATGAAGAAGACTTAAAATTTCACTTACTAAACGAACAAAAATATTGACACGTTATCTGGAAATAAGTGTCAATATTTTCATCTATGGTTTGAAAAATAACTAATTTGTTTTTTGATTCGTCTTATAAATGTGATATGGCTTTGATTACTCTCTTTCTCTTATGCATTATTTTAAATTAAAAATACTTACCCTAAACATTTGATATAATTTTTGTCATTTTTATACCTATTATAAGATTATGCTAAAAATGAATTTAAATGGTTTCCTGTTAACGTAATTAAATGCATTTATTTATTAGTTTTGTCACTTAATAAACTTAAAATTATTTAAAGAATGAACTGATTATGAACACATTTTTAAATCAGTACTATAATAAGCAATATAATGTTGTTTACTATGTTACAATTTTTAAAGGATTATAACATACGTTAAA
Source organism: Nephila pilipes (assembly GCA_019974015.1). NCBI lineage: Eukaryota > Metazoa > Arthropoda > Arachnida > Araneae > Nephilidae > Nephila > Nephila pilipes. The sequence continues at coordinate 122,568 of BMAW01020340.1, forward strand.
ATATTATAATAATTTAAATTTAAATTTCTTTGTTTGTGATTACAATATAAATGATCCATTTAAAATACATTTTAAGCTAAATAATGTCTTTAATGCAAGTGAAGTTCAAGTGTATTGCTAATTTATGTATATATATATATATATATATATATATACATAAATTAACAATAAGAATTAATTAAAAGTTACATTTACGAGTCAGCATATTTTTAACGAAAATGATATTTTGTAATATAAAAGGAATTAAGGAGTTATTAATGTGGCTGTTTGATTTAACCTCCTAGTATGATTATATTTCCTTTTTTACTCATTTATTTACACTTACCCAATAATCAATACAGAGAGGAAATATTCTAAAGGAATCTAAACTCTGTTTCTTGACAGCATGTTTTGTTTTTCTTTAAGAAGTAGACTAAAATTTAACATGGCTATGTACAATGGATTCATTATTAAAGTATCAATGACATTCAATCAAATGTGATTTTTCCTAAATAAGATTTATAGCATTATATGAATATTAAAACTCGAAATAGATTTTATACAAGAACATTTTCACAAATTGAATAAGACCTGATTAATCTACCGTAAAGATCAAATTTGCAATGGACTTTAGTGTCAGATTTCTTGATATTCCCTTTTTATTTATATGTTAATAGTCATGAAAGTATGATGTTTAAAGAGTTGGAAATGATTAAAAATAGTTATATGATAATTAAAATAAATCACAAACTTGATGGAATACTAAAAATATACTTATATTTTTAAAACTAAATTATACCTTTTTGTGTGCAGAAAATTATACATATACTATTATGTTTAATTTTCATCAATTTTTATTTATTTAATTTTGATTTTTTTTTGTTCACTAAATTCTAATATATGTATCCCAAATTATAAATTTTCACTCTAATAAACAAGTGATAAATAATTATTTAATTCCTTACATTCATAAACTGATAATGGAACTTAGATAAGCTGATATTACACGAAAAATATTAAAAATCAAATACATTTCTCTTCAAAAAGCCTTAAAAAATGTTAATTAAAATCACAGTTACACACAGTATTACAGTAATTTAAATTATTCTGACAAATAAGCATAATAAATTAGTCGGATTTTTTATATTTAACTAGAAATATTAAGGTTAATTAACTGTTGATTATATAATATACTTTACTCTGTATTTAAAGTTTAATTTAATTAGTCAAAGAATTCAATTCATAATTAATTATATTTTTATGAAGAAAAATAAATATAAGAATTAGAAGGATGCGTCTCTCATGTCTCACAAGTCTTAATTAGTTCATAAACGATACTATAATTATTCAGTTTGTAAGCAGCAGCTTGCTTAAGACATTTTGTACATAAATTAAGGTAAACAATTCTTTAATTAAATTTTCTAGACCTAAGAAATTACAATTATATTCTTATGCCAAAATAAAAAGTATGTTGCTATTAACATCTTCATAAGTTGTTTACTGTGATAAGCAATTGATTATCTACTTAACAGAAGGATTTTAATGTAAACAAATGAATATTCATAACTTCATTTACTTTCGAGCACATCGTTTTTCTACACCAATTACTTACTTAAGCAGTTTCTCCAGCATTTCTGGCACTTTTTCCTTTCGTTTGAAAACTCTGCTCAAATTCTTGTTAAGGTTTTAATAAGGCTCTGAGGAAATGAAGTCATTCGGAACTTTCTACAAAATGCAATTTACGCATGCATTTAGAAATCCAAAACTCCTTCGAAGATTCTTATTCACATTTTTTTCAAAGAAATGAAAGACTTATTTTTAATATGATTCTGTCTCTACTGAAAAAAATAATGAAATTGTATGAGTTATTTTAAGGAATTTTAAGGTTACTTTACAGAAGCTGAATTTGCAGTTGGTAAAGAAATCTTTGCCAATTTCAAAGAGATTTAATAATGAGTTTCCTTAAGCTGTGTACAATTGCACTTTGATCAAACGTAAATGTAAACAATTTTGTCATTATCAAGCAGGAAAAAAAGCACGGAGAGTTATCTAAACCAGGGAAAAAACTCTCCAATGCAATAAAAGCTTATTAATTGCATTTTTCAAGCACTATATTTAATATTTTCTAGAAAAATTATATTAATGTAAAAGTATTCAATATCTGTTCTATATAAAATTTACCACATTTTATTTCTCTCGAATGATATTTAATAAGAAATGAAATCTCAAGGATTTTTAATGGAATAACCAAATTTTTAGAAAGCGAAACTCAAGTATTAAATTGAGTCTTCACTCCTCCCCCCATATTTGAAATACTTCAACAAATAATAATTTTGATATTTTTTATATTACGCAATAATGGGAGAAAATTATTTCATCTTGATTTTCTAAAAACATTTTATTTCTCTTTTGAAGACGTTCCAATTTTTACTCAATTTGCAAGATATATATATATATATATATATATATATAGTGAATTTTTTTTCGATATTGGCAAGAATAATTTATATAGAATTAAATAGTTATTTATAGAACAAATGCCTACATTTCATTCTCACTTTAATTTCCCTATACTAAGCATCATAAATTAAAATAAATATATGACTTAATATCAAGAAAATGAGAAACAATATTTCGGTTTTTTATGCATTCCATTTAAAATAAAAAGAACATTATTTCTAAAATGATAGCAGCAGTTCCAAAGAAATGATAAAATGTTCTTCAAAGATAATTTGTATTTTAAATATTCTTAAAAGCTTTTTATATGTATAAAGTTTATTTAATAACGGAATAATTAAAATTTGTATTTCTCCACATAGAAACTGGTGAATATCAATTTTTATTCCTAGGGCAAGAAGTTCATTATTTTAATTTTAGTAATAAAAGTTAAAATAACATTAGGTGCAAAGGAACAGAAACTTAATTTCGTAAATGTATTTGTATTTAATTCTAAAAATAGTAGGGATAGTGAAACTTTAACGAATAAGCCATCATTTTAAAAATAAAATGCTTATTTTTTATTTTGTCTTTATTTAAATACTAGATTAAACTAGAATATTTATATCAAGAGATCAATACATGGAAAAGATGCAAAATAATAAAACAGGCTAATGAGAAGCCTTCTTAACATTATATCCCTCCACTGAAACTGGAGGTATTAAATTCGAAAGGCTGAAGATTGCCTCATTCGGCCTTATTCGGTATGAATATCGAGTGCCCATAGAGATGATCCTCATACTACCCCCCCCCCCTTTCTATCCATACGTTACATAAGGGGATGTGTAGATGTCCAGATGGAGAACAAGATATCCTATCATAGACAGAGCGTGGACAGGGAAAGGAAGATCAACACACCAGACAAAACAACGGACGCAAAGAGGATTCAACAGAAACAAGAGCAGGAAGACGTGGCCCTTTCGAGATGTTATTGAACTCCTCGTAACTGCTTGATGAGAGGGGGGACAACATTTCCCCATAGTATATGCTGTAAAATTAACTAAATGCTACCTTATAGGCCTTTATTTGAATTTTTATTTTTTTTTCTCCCTTTATTTGAATTTTTATTTTTTTTTCTCAAGTTTGATTAAAAGATATTGAAAGAGCAGATTCCCTAAAAAAAAGGTTGGTTATTCATCACTTTAGCAGGTCGGGGTCTGGTTTGTAGAAAGGTACGAGCGTAGGTTTGGTCAGTCATATGTATGTATGTATGTATATGTGTAGCATGTGTATATATATATAACTCTCTTCTGTGGCCTTAGCATATCCCATGTATGTATATGGCAACTATGTATGTGCTGCTCTTTCCAATATATGTGTCAACTATGTAGCCAGCAATATCAATATGTAATAATATGTAAGCAGCAGCCAGCCAGCAATAATACTTTCTAACATAATATATGTGTATGTGTATTAACCAGCTGTATCATATGTATATATGTATGTGTATGTATATGTGTAGCAACTAACCAGCAACCCTTCTGTGCGTTGGTTGTTCCCAGTTTTATTTTTTTTTTCTATAATTAGTAGATTCCCGGAGTTGTTAAAAAAGTGAATCGAATAATAACTTACCGGGGGTTCAGCTTTCAACTGTCTTTTTAATCAAACTTGAAAAAATGAAATTCAAATAAGGGAGAAAAATAATGAAAATTCAGATAAAGCTATAACAGGAAGCATTTTAGATTGATTTTCACGAGCATAAATAGATGTGTCCCCCTCTCGACAGCATTGCAGAGTTCAATAGAACGTACTCAAAGGCCAGCGTCTTGCTCTTGTTTTGATCCCCTTTGCCGTCGTTGTTTTATGTCGTGTGTTGATCTTCGCTTTCACCACGCTCTAGGTCTATGACCAGATGTCCTGTTCCCATCGGACATCTGCACTCCCTTTATGTAACGGTCTGGATAGAAAGGAAACAGCTGAGGATCAAATCTCTGTCCTATATTGCGCAGAACGCGATAAAGCTGCATGGTGAGCGTTTATCGTGTCATTTAATACCAGTTTGGGAGAACTGAAGCTTCATTAGCTGTTTTATTATTTTGCGATCTCGTATCATGTATATTACTGATGGCATAAATATTTGACAGGTTTAATCATGTATTTAAAATAAAGACAAAACAAAAAAAAATAAAGCATTTTATTTTTAAATGATGAAAGCGTTAGTGAGTTTCTCTATCCTACTATTTTAGAATTAAAATACAAATACATTTGACGAAATAGTTTCTGTTCCTTTGCCCCTAATGTTTTTTTAACTTTTTTACTTGAGTTAAAATAATGAACTTCATTACCTAGAATAAATGATATTCGACCAGTTTCGTGAATCAAATTTTTGGTATTCCGTTATTAAATGGCGCAATGCTATAAAGCTTTTAGCATTTTAAAATCAAATTATCTTTGAAAGAACCATTTTTATCTTGGTGCCTATCTTTAGAATAATGTTCTTTTTTATTTTGAAATGGAATGCATAACCGAAATCTTGTTTCTCATTTTCTTGATATTAAGTCATATATTTATTTTGGATTATGATGCTAGTATAGAAAAGGTGAGATAAATCTTAGGCATTGTTCTATAATAACTTATTTAATACTTCCATACAGATTTTTCTAATATCGAAAAATTCATATATATTATGTCTTATAATATCATTGCGATAGAAAAGTATGTACTCTTCAAGAAATGGCCATGTTTTAAAAATCGAAGAAATATTTTCTCCCACATGTATTCAACAAAAATATCAAAGAATGTATTATTTGTTGAGTATTCAAATGGGAGTGAGGAGCTCAGACTTTTGTACTTGAGTTTCCTTCTAAAAATTTG
>BMAW01020340.1:136855-147242 GCA_019974015.1 Nephila pilipes
AGAATTTTTATATATTCAAAGGAAGAATTTTTATATATTCAAAGGAAGAATTTTTATATATTCAAAGGAGACTCACACGAAATTCTTTATTTTTAAGGACAAACATTCGAAATACAAAAACCATTTCATTCAAAAAATAAAACATGAAAACCTAAATATTACTTTGTTTTGAAATCAAAGCTGCAAATAAGGAATCAATATTCTTTTATTTCTTAAATAATAAATTTTTCTTTACTTTGAAACAGATATTGAAGCAAATGAATGTTTACATAGTTCTGATAAAAATATTCTTCATGTCGGGAAAACAATTCTACTTTTGTATTTTAAGCTGAAATATTAAGAATACTCTCTGTCAGCAAAATAAAGAAAATGTTTATTTTACTGAAAGAGATTAATTTGAAATTTTCTTAATAATTGAACACAGAAATACTACTTATGCAAATGAAAAAATCTAAACGTAAAGAAGTATTTCTAGCTACAATGGATACATTTGTACAAAAAAATCTTTTTAGAAATAATATTTGACGTACTAGGCCCCTTTCCTTTTCTTAATAATAATCCAAGTGAATTGTTACATTTTTCAGGCCTTATGCTAATAAAAGGGGTTACATACATTAATGTTCCAGCAATTTTACGTGTATATTCCAAAAGGAAATAGCTTTTTTATTAGGTACGCATAGTGCTGAAAAATATTGTACTTTACGTGAGCGTATGTTAAGAAATTGTGACATTATTTAATTTAAGAAAATAAGGTATGCTTTATAATATTCTATCAAAATCTAGTATTTGAAATTTTGAAACTGTAATTGGGGGAGAGGGGCTATATGATGTACTTTTAGTAGGCTAGTGTGTAAAGAATTTTATTGGATGAAGTAAAAAAAATTATCTTTTGTGTAATATATATCTTGAATCTAATTTTAAAAATAATTTTCCATGAGAAATGTATTTTTTGTTCAAAGTATCCAATTTTTAAGAAGGAAACGTTGTGAAGAAATAAATTTCCAAGGAATTAATTTTATTTGGTTTAAAATACTATATTATTTAGCGTATGTATTCAATGCTAAAGGTAAATACAAAAACAGAAATGAAAGAAATTTACCAAATATTTTCTTGTAATATATTGCAGGCCATGAACAGCTTTAAATGAATATTGTATATTTACAAAACTTATGTTAATTTTCAAAATCAACATTAACCAATATAAGAATTATACGTAATATATTCTCTATTAAGTTTTGTAACTCGAAATTAGGTAGTGAAAATTCATATTTATGTTATTTCATTTTGACTCATACACCTTATGCATTTAAATTTAGATATAATGAAACTTTTTACCTGATTTGTAAAGATCAGAAATTTTGAAGTATAAACATTATCTCTTAATATATAACAGCTGAAATAACAATATCGAAATGAAGACATGATATTTTACTTAAAATAAATATCAATAATAATTTTAACATATTTTATCAACACATAAAATATGTGTGGGTTATCAATTTAACAAATTTTATCAATAATAAATTTAAGAAAAGTGAAAAATTTCCTCATGACTTATAAGCGGTTAGAAAATGAAATTAGAAATTTATGCTATCAACAAGTATATATTAATTAAGTTATTACAAAATAATGTATTATTTGGTATAATTCTTAAATATATTCTCTTAATAAACTGTAAAGGAAATTTTCAATTTAAATTATTTTTTATTTATGATTATTTCGCTGATTTTATGGAAAAATATTAGATAGTTATAGAAATGAATGGGGGTTTAAAAAATAAGCATGAAATGATTTCCTGAAAGTATGTTAACATTTTAAACGGAAAAAACAAACAAATAAAAATCATTATTAATTCTATTGTAGTAATTTTAGAATTAATGTATTCATTAAATGATACGCCTTGATTCGACATAATTAAGAACATTTTTAATTTTATTTTCCTCACTATTACAATGAAATCAAAAATATTCTGGTGTGACTATATAATCTATACTAATTTTTTAATAACGAATACTTTCATCTAAAAAAATTAGCTCAAGCTATTTTTTTTACAAAACACATACAATTTGAGGAGTATAATTACAGGCTCATCAATTTTTCATCTGTTACTGACATTTATTAGGAAAGTGCATTATTTTCGTCTTAGATTACTAGTTTTTTCCCGAATTAAATGACACCTGATTGCATCGTTTGCGTAAAAATGCCAGTTAATCGAAAATAAAAATAAGATGATAATACTGAATAATAATCGGGTTACCATCCTTCATATTTTAGAAAGAAAAAAAAGTATAATTGCAAAATATCAAAAGGTTACACATTTTTGCTATGCATCTGGTTAAATTAGAGTTGTCTTTAAGAAATGCTAAGTAATTAAAGTATTTGAAAGTAATTTGTGAGTTAAGTAAATTGCGTGAAATAATTTACCTATTATTGCCTTATACACAAATAAACTGTACATTACTTTGCTGAAATGCGGTATATTAACTTTTAATCTGTATTCAACGTACATTCTAGGAGAAAAAATGATGGCAATAATATGAAAGTAGTTGCTTTAAATCAAAAAAATAATATTAAAAAGTTTTCTTTTCTTGCACGTGTTGTAAAATTCGGCTGTTCGCAAGTCTTCCTTGAACTATCACCTGGGTTGCTTTCTGACTTTTCAATTAAAATTCCAACACTTTTGCCATCAAATGAAACGTGATTAGGAAAATTAGATGAATATAAGAAGTGTAATGAGTTTAATTGATGGTAGTATTACAAGTCACCATTTATAAGATAAACACAACGGACTGCTAAGCAGAAGGTAATTAAAAATCACACAGGGAGATTGGACACTACACATTCTAATAGAAACTGTTTAACATAAACATTTAAAAGAACTTACATGGGAGACAAACATAAATTACAATACTTACAAACAAAATAAACAACACTTGGCAACTAATAACAACAAAGGAAAAGGTACAAAACAGAAGAGATAAAAGGGAAACTTCAATGAAGTTTATTTCTCCTAGATTTCTTTTCAGTGCTACCTTATATAGAGGGTAGCAGATAGAATTGAATTCGCATCACTTCAGCTCGCTTGACTTTCTAGAATAGTTTCTTTCTCATTGTAGTAAAGTGATGGTAGATTGAAATTTTGAGGGATCACCAATAGCCACAGTTGTAATATATAAGCGGAATAGAACTGAAAATGATAGTGGGTGGCTGATAGTGCGTAATCAGTAGATGTTAGTGTAAGGTATTGAAGTGAGTTGTGGTTTTTGATCGTCTGGGATTAAAATTAGTTCGAAGTGACTCTAGGTTAGATAACGAGCTTTCAGAAGTTAAATCTCCAGCATTCAAGAAGTACCTCTATCGAAGCGAATGAAGTGATAAGCTAGAATATTTTATTTAATTCTAAGCCAAGATTCAGATACATTAAGATTTAAGAGAGTGATCTTGTGAAAAGTCTGTAAGGAAACCTAATAAGCAGTAAGTATACTTATTCTGACATGACTTCCATTAGAATTGTAATCTTATTGAGTATTTAGTTAAACTTAATGATGCATGAAAATTTAAAAAAATGAAGAGAGGGTGTTACAGTGTCAAATATGTCTCAGATTTCATCTGAATCTTATTCAACTATAATTATTATATTGGAAAATGCATTACGAAAATATGCATCAAAAATATTTTACTATCAATAATACACAATAGTAGAATGCACGTTGTATACACAGCTTATTCACATTAAAATGATACAACCTACTTTCGATATCGTATAAATAAGCAATCATCAATGATGAGGGGAAATGAATGCAATATTCTCCCTTTACCTCCGAGACATTTTTGATATATTCTCCACTAACAGTGGATGGGTTTCAGATGTAAGTTTAAAATATTACAATCGTTAGAGTAATGAATAAATGGAGAGATTTATCTGACGTCCAAACGAATATAATCTCTAGCTTCAGTGCTAAAGGTAGAAACACTTTCATAACGGCTAATATTGTGAACTTTTTGAGGGCCACCATTGTAAAAATAATATGATATTGTCCAAAATCAGCTATTTGGAAATTGGGGTGTACCACTGTCAATAGATGACAGAGATGAACAACGGCGGAGGAAATGCGTTCTGGTGAATAGATGTACTTCCATTAACCATCCATTTGGATCAAAGGATTATCTAAATTTTATCTTCAATGATAATTCAACGAACGTTGCCGTGGATGGAACCGTAAGCATAGGCTCAGCAGAAGTCTGCAGAGCCTATGCTTACGTTTGTGCATCTGCGAAGAAAACTGGAATTTGCATGCTTTAACAATAGCTGGGTATCCGCTGAGTGGCGGAAGGTGACTTTTTATTCAAGAAATCCCGTTTCTCCAAAGGAATGATAAATATTAGTGTAACGACGGGAAAATTCGACAACCCAAAATCCCGGGAACAATATCCAGAATATTACAAGTTCTATGAGGCAGCATTGTTGTCTGGGGATAGTTTTTGTTGCATTCTCTGTGTGCATTTATCATTATGAATGGTACGATTGATCAACGAAAGTATGCGTCTGTCCTAGAGAATCTTGTCCACTTCTACTTGCTAATTGCTTTTCCTCAGAATTACAGTACCTTCCATTTAGACAATGCGACATGTCATTCATAATACAATGTGCGTGAGGTGATTCGAAAAGCATCAAGTTGATTTACTGTACTTACGTTTCCCCTAAATTATCAGGCTTAATACTAATTGAGATCTCGAATTGGTTGTTCACGCAAAGGATTTTTCACAATAACCTAGGGCTGCTAAGTATGGAATTGGAGATGGCATGGTTTTTCATCCTAGTAATAATTAATTATAGAATATAGTTATACAAATTACAGAATAGTATAGCTAGTACTTAGATAAATTTTAAAATTTTAATAAAGTGACACAATTAAACAAAAATTTCCTTCTTAAACATCTATTAACAAAATAGATGTTTAAGAAGGAAAAGACCAAATGCTATAATCAAGACATTATTTTTACTATACATTTTCATCATTAACTTTTTGATAATATTTTGAGAATTAAAAAAAAAGAAATTTTAAGGAAAAAAATTAATTACAAAAATAATCTTTTTTTGCGAATTATTTAGCAAGAAAGAAAACAATATATAACACCGAAAAGAAACGAATTTTTTAAATATTGGAATTCTTTCAAACTTCACACTTTGCATAAAATAATTTTTTTAACTTAAAATTGCACGAGGGGAAAGTTTAATTTGCTAGCTTCAATATTCAACTATTTCAAGTTGTAAATAATAGGAATTGTGAGCAAAATTTAATTATGTAAACAATTAGTTTTCATGAGCTAACTTTTATTAATTATAATTAAATTATTATATTGTCATCCAAAACGATTGTGTATAGAATTAGGTGAATTCAGCAAAACGAAATTTAATTATGTTTATTTTATTTGACTGAAGTAATGATATTTGAAAAAATTATAGAGCTACAATTATTTAAAAAAAATAGTAAGATCATTTCAGAAATACACAAATTGCAGCAATTTACAAATACAATTTATAACAAAAAAAAACGACGCACCAAGAAGGAATTGCCCGATTAAAATGAAACTGAAGTATGTGAAGACATTTGAACCTAACATGCAAATAATTAAAATTTGGTGTCCAATGAATGAAAGCCGGATCTACAGAGTATCCGAACTACGCACTCAACAGGTGTATATAAGAAGCGATTCTCAATCTGAAGGTTAAATTTTCTATTGAATTCCAATTTAGGATACCTTTCAAGGACTAAAAAATGCCTCGACGCAAGACTCGAGCTCATTACGAGTAACTGTAAGAGTTTGAAAGAGGTCGTATCATTGAATTGAAAGAAATAGTTTGAGCAAATCGGAGAATCGCTCGTCATATGGGTGGAAGCGATGCGGTGATTAGAAAATGCTGGCTAGAATGGATGGTCATAGGCAGATATCAACGTCATGATGGTAGTGGTAGACCTAGGACCGCAGCAGATCTGGATGACAGAGTGATTGTCAAATCACCTGCCATAGCACCTGATTCATCGTTATCAACCATCCGACGTACTACCCGTGTACGAGTGTCCATCATGACTATTCACAGACGGGTGATAGAACGAAATCTACGCTCGTACCGACCGCTACGCCACCTGTCACTCACGTTTGCACACTGTTGCGCCAGATTACAATGGTGCTTGGCTTGATCAGGTTGGAATGATGCTGACTGGAGACGTATATTGTTTAGCAATGAATCCCGCTTCCAACTGTGTCCTGGTGATCATCGAAGACATGTGTGGAGACGCCTAAAGCAGCGTGCCGATCCTGCTTTCCCAATTGCACGCCACACAGGCCCTCAACCAGTAGTTATGATCTGGGGTGCCCTTTCTCTTAATAGCCGGACCCCTTTGGTCGTCAGTAGAGGCACACTTACGGCACAGCGGTACGTCGACGACATTCTGAGACCCGTTTTCCTAGCTTTCGTTTTGGAATACCATGGCCTTATTTTTCAGCAAGATAATGCCAAAACACATACGGTACGCGTTGCTATGAACTGTCTTACAGTTTGTCAAACACTTCCTTGGTGAGCCAGATCTCTCTCTATTCGAGCATATCTCGGATATGAAGGCAACTGAATCTTTCAGAGAATGTTGATGACCTAGTCCGACAATTGGAGCTAACTTGGCAAGAAATGCGCAGGAGACCATCAGAGATCCTTATCACTCTATGCCACGTCGTGTGGCAACTTGCATTCAGTTTTTTTTTTTTTTTTTTTGTTATAGAGTGTATATTCAATTATTTTGAGTGAAAACTGGGCTTAAAGCCACATTCTTTTCTCAGCGTAATGAAAAGAGAAGTAAAAGACTTTCAATAAGTAACATGTAATCTGATTATAAAAAAATAGCTCAATATTTTTCAATTAGATTTATCCGCATTCTATTTTATACTCAATTTTCAGTATACATAAATTAAAAGAAACTCAACTTTCAAAAAAAAAAAAAACTTATATGTTTTAATGAATTTTTAATTCTGAATGTACGAGCGTTTTATACCAACTTCATCAAGGGGAGCTGCCAAGTTAATATAACCTTTAATTTTATTCTTTAAGAAACCAAAGTTTTAAAAGAACTCATACTTTTTCACTATTTACTTTCTTACGTAGAAAGGGAAATGGTAAGTAAACTAATGGAAAACAGCCATTGCTGCCAAATTTTCGGTTAAATTTATGAATTGGTTACACACACACACACACACACATATATATATATATATATATATATATATATATATATTATTTTATTATATTGTATCATTTAAATTTAAAAATATTTCATGAAAACACAGTTTTGTCTCTAAATTCATACGGAATGAAAATCTTATGTAACATTGCAATATAAAAGACGAAATATTAAACATTTTACGTTAAAATTCTTTTTTTTTTAAATTCAGAAAGAATTTATCTAGTGAAATAAAATTTATTCTCTTTAGGATAGAGAAAAATAAATGTAATATTATTTTTGAAGTATTTTTCGATTTGAAAAACTACATCGATTGTATACATTATAACATTAAGTGAAAGTAATTTTATAGCAAATAAAAGGAAATACATCTTATTTTCATTATTAAATATACATTTATGATCATTGTTGTCCTTCAAAATGGTTGAATCTTCAAGAATCAAACTTTTGCTAAAACTCTGTTCTAATGATAGAAAACAAACCTTTTAAGGAAACTGATACATAAAAATACTTAAAGTTTTGCATTTTTGATATTCTATACAGGTTTATTTACTTATTTACTTTTATTTTATATATATTTACATTTACTTCTTATTTATATTTATTTATTTAATTTTATTTTATTTGCTTTTAATTTTATTTTTTTTTTTAGTTTTAGTTTTTTATTTCATTTTATTTAATTTTATTTTAATTTTACTTATTTAATTATTTTGATGATGCAAAGTTAGTTTTCGCTTAGCTGATTCCATAGATGTATTATCAGAACTTTACACATAGAATGCTAATACATTTTTTTTTTATTTTAAACATACATGCTGTGCCAAAGAAAAAATATCAGGATTTGTAATTTTTCTTAAAACATAGCTTTTTATTATTTTGATGTATTTTCCTCCAAATTCACTTTATCCATAGTGCTGATATGTTTTTTAGATTATAAATGAAAGTTATTTCTAGTACAATGAAATTAATTTTTATCTAAAACGTTCCCAGATTTTAGTTATTTCACATTATAGAGTAAAAGTTAAGCGCAATTTCAATAAATCGTAATATTACAAAATCTAAATTTAATTTAACTCCTATTTTGAAATTACACTTATGGTCATTGAATAAAATGTTGCGTTTATAAGCACTCTGCAATTTTTTTTTTTAAATTACGAAAGCATTAGGTTTTATACAAGTTGTTTTTAAAGGTAAGTACGTGACTTATAAACTTTATTACAGATACTGATTATTTATTTCTCAAGCATAATTATTTATATGTATTAGTAGCATTCTCTTTTTATATAAAAATACATAAGTTTGCAGATATTTCGATTGCTTTTAATTTTGAAAAGTTAAGTATAATTTAAATTTGACATGCATGAAGCCGATTTTTCATTATTGAAGGCGACTCAAATACATTAAAAACTTTATGAATCTTAATATATTTTATAAAAATAGATTTAAATAAAAAAAAAAACTGCATTAATTTGAATTACAATTTCATCAGAAACCACAATTTTTTGAGTCTGTATTCAATATTTCTTGTCCTATATATCTAACACTTTTGCAGTGTAATTTTAATTCAACCGATTGCTCTCATACTAATATCTTCATTTAAACTAAGACGTATATTGCAGTATAACTACTTACTGTGTATCAACTTTTGAACTATCTAGCTAAAGGAAATATATTTTCATTATTTCAGTCAAAATTAATGGGAAGATATTTCAGTATAGCAAACATTTTTCCTATCTTTCATCAGATGTAATTTAATTTTCATTTAAAATCTTTTTTTAAGCTAATATATCCTTAATTTTGTATATTTTATTAATATATAATACTGTCTCTAAATTACATTTTTAAAATGATAATCACTTTTAAACTTAGGTTTATCAGAATAACTATATTATTTTGTGTTAACTATAAAATATATTTTGTCTTAAATATATGTACTTAACTCATAGTTAATTCAAAAGAATGGCACACAAATAAACTTTTATTTTCTTATTTTATACTCTATTTAAAATCTCTGTAAGAAAAAATCCTCTGTAAAAAGTAATTTATATACGAATATTCTTTTAAATACATTTCGAATGCATTATACTCATTTTAAATTTTTTGAAAAATATATGTCTTTTAAATTGTTGTGATTTGTAAAACAAAAGTTTAGAAATTAAATAGAAAATCTTATTTAGTACTTTTTTCACGTAATCCATAAATGCATTTATACAAGAACTGAATACTGAGTTTTTATGGAAAAAAGTAATAAATAAGTTACTACAATTCCATAAATTAAAGGAAAAGTATTTATAGAACTTGATATGTAAAAATAATTTTAAGAAATTACCATTTACCACATTTTACATGATTTTAGTATTTAATAATGTCATGTCTATGCATGGTCTAATAGAAAAATAACCTTTGAAGAAAAAGAATTACTACAATTAGTTAAAACTATCTGAATAAGTCTTACTACATTTCCTATGACTAAGTACATAGATGTCTACAAGCTGAAAAGTAAATTATTGCCAAGTGTCTGAAATGCAAAAGTTGCGGTTTTCTAAAATACAAAGTATAATTTATTAAGAAAATTTTATTTCTGAATATCTGTAGCCATGTATTGTGTAGATGTTCAGTCACTGTAGCTTCAGTATCCTAATTAAATCTCAATATTCTGACTACCCAAATACCTCAAATACATACTTATAATATATTTCTTCGTTGTCTTTTTTAGATACATCTTTTATAACTATAAAAATTAACTTCAAGTTTCTCATTTAATGTCAGTTTCTAAGATATTCCTTGACCCCCTTATTTGAATTTTTAATTTCTGAGTTAGGACATATAAACAAATGAAAACAGCAATAATTTTAAATTAGCTATAAAGTTATTGTCACCCTAACAGTACCGTATGAACATATCTACCTAAAAGAGTAAATATGTCTCCTATAAGAAAACTCAATATATTACTTTTCAATTTCATGTAACTACCAACTGTTGTAATTTCTAAGAATAAATATAAGATCTTTTTTCTGTATAAAAGATAATTTGTACTCAATGTAAAATTTTAAACTGCATTTAGATTTAAATTATAATATGTACTCAATAAAAATATAATATGTGCTCAATAAAAATATAATATGTACTCAATAAAAATATAATATGTACTC